>CM076582.1:449026767-449231861 GCA_034641835.2 Pinus albicaulis | reverse complement strand
CATTCAAGCACAAACTTCCCTGTTGTTGGTTGTTGCACATTTATTTTAGCATTAATATCAACCTTTTGGTGAAATTCCTTTGCAGGGGTTGGGTGCTTACCCTCCCTCTTTTCTGACTTTTTCTTAGGCCAATTCTTCTTATGTATAGTGTTCTTCTTTGCTTGCCAATTACTTTGGATTTATGACCTACATTTTCTTTCTCATAGCAGTGCTTCAACTTCTTAATAGCATCCTTCAAAGTCAGTGGTTCCAACAACTCAATTTTATCTTTGAATGCCATAGCAAGCCCACAAATAATATTTTGAATCTTAGATTTCTCATCCTTGAGATATGGCACATACCTCAATAGCTCTAAGAACATGAAGACATATTAAAATCATTTGTTAGTTGATCCATCTTGAGTTCATAGAACACTTTATACTTACCATCATTAGACAAATATTTCTCCCTAAAGAGATTTTCAAATTATATCCAAGATAATCCCTTCTCAAGGATGACTCTAACATTCTTCAAGTCTTCCCACCATATGTTTTTTTTTTTTTCTTTCAAGTTGAAGGTGGAAATTCTAGCTTTCATGTTTTCAAAATAATTATGGATTTTGAAAAACTTATTCATGCCTAACAACCATGCTTATGCATCCTCTGATTTCTTCATTTCCCCATCAAATGTGGGTGGCTTGGACTTCTTAAATTCCTTGGGAATGTAATTATTTTCCTTTCTTCCTGAATGATGATGACGATGGGAGTGATGGTGGTGCCTCTTAGTGGAAAAACTAGATGGTCTTCTAGAATGATGCACATGTGTGTTGGTTCCTCCTCTTGGGGTGCTCAATGGTACATTTCCTCGCACAATGTCTTCACTTTCATGCCTATGCCTCTTTCTGAATTTGCTACCATATGCCCCATTGGTATCCTCCTCTGACTCCGAGGGATCTTCCTATCTTTATGATTGGACCTCATCCTTGGTTGTTTTTTCCTCTACAAATGTGAGAGACTTTGCAGGATGGATGCATTTATCTCATCTTTCCTCTCTTGAGCTCTTATAATCCTGGCATTATTTTCCTTGAAGTTTCTAATGTCATCCCTTAGGCTTCTCAAAGTATCCATCCAATATTGAGAGTGGTTTCCTCCCCCTCGGTCTACTGATCTTTCGTCTTCAATAGCTCTGACCTCATCACTTCCATGTTGTGATTGAATAGAACTGTATTGCGTCATACCAGTCCCCATTGTTGATTTATCTCTAATTTAGGTTGCTTGTGTTGTGCTTCCAATCACACACACTGTTAGATTTTCATGTGATAATCAAACAAGACAATTATGACCATGAACTTGCATTCATGGAGATGGCATGACTATCTCTGCTATGAAAACAAAACCATGTTAGCATGCCAATCATATTTAATAAATCATATCCATCAATCACCCGACATGAAATTCCACCGTTAGTGCATAACTAATAAATAAACAACAAAATTATGCCTGTGATATTGCTCTTACAGAGCTGTTGTGATGGGATATCTGCAACAATAGTCAAATTAGTACATGATTAACAACAAAACAACAAGTTACTAATCGTAATATACATACCTACAAAATTCACAAACTATTATAACTACTAATTTAATAAAACATGCCAATTGTTTAGGTTACTGTTATTTTGAATAGATCAAGAGATAATAAACCAATTGATCATGTAAGTAATTTATTTAAACATATTTGTAGCACATAAATAATTGCTTCAGTTAATTTCTGAAAAACATCACTTTCTCATGATAGAGCCCATCCAGTCCAAGTGTTGAACCTGGATGCTCTAATACCACCTGTAACAATGCCAACCCACTTGCTTACCAGTTGGGCGGATACTCGCTTACCAAACTCCTCAAGTAGAGTTAGAGGAATGGGGTAATAAAAAAACAAATGTCCTACATTCATTTTAATTATCTATTCTCATTTTAGGGTTTGGATGCAATTTCTAAGCTTCTCAATTCATCCACGAAGCCTCATAACCAATACCTCTTAACCTCGCTATATGTATATATATATGGACATCCATATATACTTATTCGTTCATATGTATTCATATACATATATACCTATAGATGTATATATAACGATACCTAGATCGAGCCCCCCTTTTTAACATTTAAACACAAAGACACACACACTTGTATGTATGTATGTATGTATGTATGTATGTATGTGTCATGCTTCCACATCCATCGGATACCACAACACCCAACTAAATCCGATTTCCATGAACTAACCACGTAATCCTGACACTTTCATGCTAGCTCTCCTTATGCCTCAGGGATGATCCTTAGGGACATGCCATCTCATTTTCCCCTCCCCGACGATACCTTAGCATTCTTATTTGTTATCTGTCAGGGACTCATTACTGGGCTTGTGTGTATGGTGGGGCCACACGGCCTCCTCCTCCCATTCGTCTGTTGCTCCAACTTTCAGCTACCACCACAGCTTGTGCCAAGTCACCTTAATTCCTTTGTCATGACGCCCTCCTAAGGCATTCTTATTTGTTATCTATCAAGGACTCATTAATGGGCTTCTGTGTATGGTGGGGCCACGTGGCCTCCTCCTCCCATTGGTCTGTTGCTCCAACTTTCAGCTGCCACCATAGCTTGTGCCAAGTCACCTTGATTCCCTTGTCCTAACGCCCTCCTTTGTTGCACCCCTTTGCACTTACGAGATCATTGCGTCGGGATGACTTGTTAGGTGGGATCACCTCTGGAAAGACTATAGGTGTACACTATACCAACATGATTTTACTTGCATCATCCTGTATATTTCCTCTCGACACATACATCCATGTCGTACTTTGTGCCTCCAGGATGAGACCTCCAAGTATACATGGAGTTTTGGGCCTCACATCCGCACATCCCTGGATTCTGGTTGGTCCACGAGTTACAATGCCTCTTCATCCCGCACCATCTCACCCCGACGCTCTATCCGAGCGTTCTCTCAATTCTTTTTCAGTTCACCTCTTATACAAGACCTACGGGACCCGTGGAAACTGTGGGTCATTCCCTTCGCATGGAATTGCTTTTGGTTGGCCCAAGTGATTACGGCACCATGTCATCCTGACACTTATTACCCCAGCGCTCTCTTGGTGGACTCGGCTTGCACTTCTAGGATAAGGCTTTCGGGACAATCTATTCCATTGGATCCATTCCTATGCAATGGGGAGGCCCTCCGACTTTGAGTTGTAGTCCTAACAATCCCGATGTGTCATCATCCCTGCCTCTCCTTTATTGTCCTTTATGATGCTAATCAATATTTCCGGAGTATGGCCAATGGTTATACCTCAACATAACTTTTTCTCATGATTGATTCATCAGGCTAATCTTCCAGGTGGGTCCTTCCTCCACCTATCTTATTACCTATGGGGTTACGTGGAGGTCTCCCTATCCCAGCCTCATGTCATCATGTGCTCCTCTATAGTTCCCCTCTTGAAACTTATGGGATTTTAACCTACGAGATAATTTGTATGGTGGGATGCACTCCGACTAATGGGAATGCTTCCCGCTTCCAAGTTGTGAGCCTAATAGGTTCAGTGCCTAGTTGTCCCTGCCAATCCCTTTACAGAGAAAGATAAAATTTTGAGATAGAAGCTTCAAGCCACATCATCTTTCCTTCATCCAATCATAAATAGGCACACTCTCAATAGCTAATCCATCTCTTCCACGAATAGGTTTTCCCTCAACATCTAATTAATTTAAAAGTTAGATCCCCGTCTTGCTTCACTACAACACTGCTATGAGAAAATATTAGCTAGAGCCCAATCCAAAGGGTCTTACCAGAGTACAAGTGATACACTCAGTCTTGAACTCAGTGGATTCTCCTAAGGGTTGGTTCCTAGTTGTACACATTTCCAATTCTACATGGATTCACATATGGTTCAGCTGCAGCAGTCTTGCAACATCCTGGATCCACACTTGTGGTTCACCAGAACCACCTTGGCTTACTGAACCCTTAAAGGTGCTACCCTTCCTGAGCTTAAGCTAAAGCCACTCCAACAAGTTCCTAGCCTTTATATATTCCCCATATCATGATAGGGAATTCTAGGCATGCTTGCAGTGGTGATCTTTTGGTCGATCTCTACCAAGGACCTGAAGTGAACTCCTTAAGGGCCTTCACCTCTCCTGCTACAAAAAAGTCCTACAAACACCTCTATGGTGCAACTCAAGGTTTTTAAGGGAATTTGGCTATTAGCGGTGATACATAGCCATTAGCATTAATACTCGAGGGCAAGAATGCATGATGTTGAAAATGCAAGGCTATAAAAGCCTTCATGTAAAGGTTACATGCTAATTTGTTAAAAGCAGAAGATAATCCTCATCAACAACATATTACCCTAAAAATTTTATTTGTGCTTAATGCCAGTGCCTTCAACACATTATCTATAGGTCATGTCAAGCACGTTGTCTCCAGTGTAACCATTTTCACATAATGGAAGGATTTTCATATGAAATGTTGTCATGGTTGAATATGGTTTGTGTGAACCATTTTGATGCCTTAAAACGTTATGTATTTTAATATTCCTTATGCATAGCAATAACACAGTCATGTATTTCATAAGGCGTACCATTTCAAAACCAGAAATGCATCATACCCATGTTCATCACATTCATAAGCACCATTTTAGTCCATAAATGCAACCACATGCTCATTGCAGTTACAAGCATCATTCCAACCCAAGAATGCAAACACATACATGTATTATCAATTAAGAAAATGAAAAGAGAGCATGTATCTTGTAATGTTTCAAGGAAGCTGAGTCTGGGACAAGGACTCTCCACCCACACATAGAAAGCTACAACTAAGCTCACTTGCAGTTCTCACCCCCAAGCCAGATTCCACAAACCGAGGGGCTTGCACAAAGGGTTGAAACACCAACTGCTAACTAAAATTTGGAATCCAAAGGACCTCCTTCCACCCCCTACCAGCCACTCAATAGCCAAATAATATACAAGGAATCGAGAGGCTAATCGCCTCCACCCTCTAGGTACCCAATGGCAGCAAATCAATGCATATATGGAATCCATAGGGTTGTTGCATCCACCCAAAACACACAAGGAATTCAAAGGAGTTCTGAGGCTTCTTCTCCACCATGTGCATAGAAACCCAGAGGTTGGAATTCAGCTCATTCCAAGAGGCCGGCGGGAATCCACACTTTCCATGCTCGCCCACAAGAAGTCACCCCACCGAGGGAACTACAACTGAACAGAGACCACAACAAGAAAGGATTCAAAGGTCCTCCCTCCAAGAATCTAAGGACATAATCGTCAACCCACACCATCAAGGGAATCCAGATAAAACCATCTCCACCCTCTAGCTTTATAGGGACTCGAGAGGCATTGTTCCTCACCAAGGAGAGACCATCTTCATGCCAATCATGTGAATTGAGCTATTGCTGGATTTGCTTCTTGCTGAATGTTGCTCGAATGGATGCTCTGCCTGAATGAGTGAATGAGGGAATGGTGCCCTCCCTCATGCCGAGCCCCTTCTTTACCTCTGTTGCCTTCCCTTTTGCGCAGAGATTGACTTCCTCATCCTTGTTGCATTGCAATGTCTTCCAAGACGACATGGTCCTCGTACTTTTATTCTAGTCCCATTAAATTCAAAATTATTATATTAAATACATATACCAACTAGCCTTTAGTAGTTGTTGAAAAAAATTCACATCTCTTGCGCAATGAAACCTTATACATCTCAAGCAAGCAACCTCCTCAACTCTGGAATTTGTGTCCTTTTTTACTCAGCCCTTTTCAATATATTATGTAAAATATTTACATTACATTTTCATGAGGAAACCCAACTTCTAATTACTTTATCTCTTTTTAAGGTTGGTATGCAATTATATTATGTAATGTGGAAGTCAAAAAAGTTTATTTATGACAAAGAGTGAGTAAAATATGTATAAGAATTTTTGGTGAAAATCACATCATTTCGAACCAGCCAGTGTGGTTCATCATCATGAACCACACTGGCTGGTTCGAAATGCGTCAACAAAAATTTCTTACATGTGATTTTCACCAAAAATTCTTATACACATTTTATGGATCACATAAGCCAAATTCCTAATTATGAGTAAAATATTTTTAGCACATTGGGTAGTAATATGAACAACAAACTGAATGACAATATTGAGGTTGGAGTTATTGATGTTTTACAAAGCTTTTAATTAAAACTAACTAAAAACACATTTATTTTAAAAGTATAGCTTAGACATTGTTTTTCTATTTTTTTTTTTTGTAAACTTGGTAGTGCCTCCTAATTCATTCATCTAAACAAAATTGCAGGTTACATTAATATATATACTTGATGGCCTCAATCTACCTTATGTTGGCCAATTGCTTTTCTATTTAGAGGATAATTTATTTTTATTTTAAGAGAGACATGTATCAACTCTACGGTGAGCACACAAGGAATTACACATTGTCCTCATTTTGGGCTATAAAATGCACCTTTCGGTCTAATTAAATAATTTTAATTTTCATAGTTAGAGTTTTTCTTTTCAACCTACATTGTGGAAATGCTTGTGTATATTCAAGTTTTGAGATGTGTTTACTCTGGAGTTGTCTAAGGAGGCGAAGGAATTGCCGGGACGACCAAAAGTCGTTGGAATGTGGGCAAAAAAAAATTAAGAAATCTTGCAGCGGCAGTGTTTGATTAATATTTTTGATGGATGAAATAGATTCAGCGCCATCAAAAACCTCAAGGGCACCCAAAATCTTGAAGTTTGATAACTATAACCTGGATTTACAAAAATGTCTACGAGATCTTATTAAAATCTTTATCCACAATTTCATGACTTTTGGGAGAAAAAGCGACTAGACTACAACGTCTATTCCTATGTTTTCATTTTTCTAATTTTAATTTTAATGTGAATTTTCAAAAAAATTTACTCTTATTCACGAAACAAAGCTCATTTAGCTTGCTTCATTTCACCATGTCATCCTGACACTTATTACCCCAGCGTTCTCTTGGTGGACTCCGCTTGCACTTCTAGGATAAGGCTTCCGGGACAATCTATTCCATTGGGTCCATTCCTATGCAATGGCGAGGCCCTCCGACTTTGAGTTGTAGTCCTAACAAGCCCAATGTGTCATCATCCCTTCCTCTCCTTTATGATGCTAATCAATGCTTCCGGAGTATGGCCTCCGGGCCAGGTGGCTAGTGGGTTATACCTCAACATAACTCTTTCTCACGATTGGTGCCATGATGTCCCATCTTGGGTTAACTCATCAAGCTGATCTTCTAGGTGGGTCCTTCTTGCACCTATCTTATTACCTATGGGGTTACGTGGAGGTCGCCCTGTTCCAGCCTCATGTCATCATGTGCTCCTCTATAGTTCCCCTCTTGAAACTTATGGGATTTTGACCTACGAGATGAGTTGTATGGTGGGATGCACTCCGACTAATGGGAATTCTTCCTGCTTCCAATTTGTGAGCCCAATAGGTTCGTTTCCCAATCATCCCTGCCAATCCTTTTGCAGAGAAAGATAAAATTTTGAGATAGAAGCTTCGAGCCACATCATCTTTCCTTCATCCAATCATAAATAAGCACACTCTCAATAGCCAATCCATCTCTTCCACAAATAGGTTTTCCCTCAACATATTATTAATTTATAAGTTAGATCCCCGCCTTGCTTCACTACAACACTGCTATGAGAAAATCTTAGCTAGAGCCCAATCCAAAGGGTCTTACCAGAGTACAAGCGATACACTCAGCCTTGAACTCAATGGATTCTCCTAAGGGTTGGTTCCTAGTTGTGTACATCGCCAATTCTGCATGATTTCACATATGGTTCAGCTGTAGCGGTCCTGCAACATCCTGGATCCACACTTGTGGTTCATCATTACCACCTTGGCTTACTAAACCCTTAAAGGTGCTACCCTTCCTGAGCTTAAGCTAAAGCCACTCCAACAAGTTCCTAGCCTTTAGATATTCCCCATATCATGATAGGGAATTCCAGGCATGCTTGTAGTGGTGATCTTTTGGTCGATCTCTACCAAGGAGCTGAAGTGAACTCCTTAAGGGCCTTCACCTCTCCTGCTACATGCTAGGATATCCCTGCTTCTAAAAAATCCTACAAACACCTCTATGGTGCAACTCAAGGTTTTTAAGGGAATTTGGCTATTAGCAGTGATACACAACCATCAACATTAATGGCCCAAGGGCAAGAATGCATGATTTTGAAAATGCAAGGCTATAAAAGCCTTCATGTAAAGGTTACATGCTAATATGTTCGAAGAAGAAGATAATCCTCATCAACAACATATTACCCTAAAATTTTTATTTGTGCTTAATGCTAGTGCCTTCAACACATTATCTACAGGTCGTGTCAAGCAGGTTGTCTCCAGTGTAACCATTTTCACATAATGGAAGGATTTTCATATGAAATATTGTCATGGTTGAACATGGTTCGTATGAAACATTTTGATGCCTTAAAATGTTATGTATTTTATTATTCCTTATGCATAGTAATAACACAGTCATGTATTTCATAAGGCGTACCATTTCAAAACCAGAAATGCATCATACCCATGTTCATCACATTCATAAGCAACATTTCAGTCCAGAAATGCAACCACATGCTCATTGTAGTTACAAGCATCATTCCAACCCAAGAATGCAAACACATACATGTATTATCAATTAAGAAAATGAAAAGAGAGCATGTATCTTGTAATGTTTCAAGGAAGCTGAGTCTGGGACAAGGACTCTCCACCCACACATAGAAATCTGCAGCTAAGCTCACTTGTAGTACTCACCCCCAAGCCAGATTCCACAGACTGAGGGGCTTGCACAAAGGGTTGAAACACCAACTGCTAACTGAAATATGGAATCCAAAGGACCTCCTTCCTCCCCCTATCAGCCACTCAGTAGCCAAATAATATACAAGGAATCGCGAGGCCAATCACCTCCACCTTCTAGCTACCCAATGGCAGCAAATCAATGCATATATGGAATCTAGAGGATTGTTGCATCCACCCAAAACACATAAGAAATTCATAGGCTTCTTCTCCACCCATGTACATATAGGGAATCCAGAGGCCAACTGCCTCCATTCCAAGAGTGTCAAGGGAATCCAGAGAAGCAATTGGCCAACTTTTATGTTTTTTGGATTCTCTGGAATGGTGCCCTCCCTCAGGTCGAGCCCCTTCTTTCCCTCTGTTGCCTTCCCTTTTGCGTAGAGATTGACTTCCTCATCCTTGTTGCATTGCAATTTCTTCCAAGACGACATGGTTCTCGTACTTTTATTCTAATCCCATTAAATTCAAAATTATTTTATTAAATACATATACCAACTAGCCTTTAGTAGTTGTTGAAAACAATTCACATCTCTTGCACAATGAAACCTTATACATCTCAAGCAAGCAACCTCCTCAACTCTGGAATTTGTGTCCTTTTTTAGTCAGCCCTTTCAAATATATTATGTAAAATATTTACATTACATTTTCATGAGGAAACCCAACTTCTAATTATTTTATCTCTTTTAAAGGTTGGTATGCTTTATGTCATGTGGAAATCAAAATAGTTTATTTATGACAAAGAGTGAGTAAAATAGTTTTAGCACATTGGGTAGTAATACAGACGACAGATCGAATGACAATATTGAGGTTGGAATTATTGATGTTTTACAAAGCTTTTAATTAAAACTAACTAAAAACACATTTATTTTAAAAGTATAGGTTAGACATTGCTTTTCTATTTTTTTTTTGTAAACTTGGTAGTGCCTAGTTATTCATTCATCTAAACAAAATTGCACGTTACATTAATATATACACTTGATGGCCTCAACCTGCCATCTCTTGGCCAATTGCTTTTCTATTTAGAGGGGATAATTACGCCGTAAGGCGTATTTATTTGAAAACAACTTTGCTGGGTGTCCTCGTGTCATACTATGAGCCCTTTGATCTTTTGTTAGACGATTGAAACATTTTAAACCCTTGATAGAAAAGTTAGTTTACAATGCAGTTATACACAGAAAAATGAAAAGAGAAAATGTAGAAGGTAGTGCATTGAGCTACTGGACATTCTCGGATTTCAGAGAAGCTTTGGGATTTCAGAGAAGCAATGCCTAGGCCTCGTTGCTGCTGGGAACAAAGATGCAAAGGGAAACATTGGTTTCAAAATCCAAGCATGTACCAGATTCAGGAAAAGCACCTGCAATTTCTAATGTTGGACTCTCACATACACGTGAGTCAGTTTCAGGCAAACTGCCCAAGGTTTCGAATGTTGAGGTCTCTTTTCGAAAGCCCTGATATTTTTTCAGCAGAAAATACAGTTGCTGCTTACTCCATGTGATTTCATTCACAAGTGCAGAGCTTTCTGATTCCAGAACACAGGTAAGCTTTTCCTGTTTTAGTATGGAGGCTTTGAGGTTGCCTATCTCCCTCTTCAATCCACTGTTCTTTTCTTCTAGTTCTTTTGATTTCCACTTCAAGGAACGATATCCTTCTGATGTCTTGAGCACTTGTTCTGCCAATAGTTTGTTGCGGTTCTGAAGTAAAACAATTGTGTCTTTGATATCTCGGCTTTTGCTTTTATTCTCCCTGGAATGATTTTCTTCAAGGATCTGCTTCCGAAAGCTCCTTTTGTAGCTTCTGTTTTTCTTGTCGTGCACGTGCAAGCTCTGCCTGCAAACTATTGTCATCACCTTGCTCTGTCATACATCTATTATGTTCGCTTGTTAATCTAGCGTTTTCACAGTTGCCTTTTACAAGTGCGTGTAGGAGATCCCCAATTTGTTTCTGTTGGATCTCAACAAGCTCAGTTTTAGCTTGCAGTTCCTGCTGCAAAAGAGTAATTTGCTCTTGCATTGAATCAGATTGCCTATTGCTAAGATCCTCATTTTCCATCAATAAATTAGAGGTTCCATCTCCAAAACTCTTCATCCCCTGCTGCTGACAGGGTGCTTCGATTCTAAGGCTGCTCTTCCCTTCCTGCAATAGCAGTTCCTCATGCAAATTAGTACATTCTTCCTCAATAATATCTCTCATTCTGTCAGCTCACCACGGGATTCTGTTCCTGCTGCTCTGATGATTTACATCTCATTTTATCGGATTTGATTATGGAAGCCCCACTCCATTCCATATTTTCAAGATTCTTCTTAAGGGGCCTTCGCAATTCCATTTTGAGAGCCTTGTTCTCTTCTTCTAATTTGACTAACTTTTTCTGCAAATCTTCAATTGCCCTTTGAATCTTATGGTCTTTTCTGATCTCATCTTGCAATTATGTTTCAATCTTGATGTTTTCTTTCTGGAAAACATCAGTACTTTCGCCAATTTTCATGTTTTGAGGGGTTCCACTCTCTTCTTTCAGATTGGGAATTCATGTATGGAACTGTCTGATCTTTTGCTCCAGAACACCATACTCATCACCTTTTTTCTTTGATCCATTCCTTGGTTTTTCTTTCTTTTCTTTTAAGTTCTGGAGATCAGGCTGCAGTTTCAGCAGGGTCTCTAGCAGCATATCCGAATTTGCACTGCTATAAATATCATTTAAACTACTGTGACAGCTATCCATGATGTTTGATTCAAGCCCGTCATCAGACCCAGTTTCCAGGTCTTTATTTTTGGTCTGCCCACTATCCATTCCTGCAGAAGAAATGAGCACTGTACCCTCAGGCCTAATACTTATAACACACAAGGACAGTTCAACATCCATGAAATCAAATTCCTGTTGTATTTAGACTAAAGAGAGACATGCCTGAATTTATTTGATGTTATGCAAAATATTTCATAGATAGAGCTGCTAGTTATGAATCCACATATAGCAGTAATCAGTATAACGATATGTACCTTTCGAATTTTCTTTAAGAAGATTGGAATCCATCCCTTGGATTAATAGATTGTTGGTGTCCTGATTGGGAAAAGATCTGAGTTGCTCAGAATCATCATCAAATTCTCTCCCATATCAGAGGATTGGTTGCTTTTGACTAGTGTGGTAATTTACTACTTAGGTGGGGAGATTTCACATTTCGATAGTGTTTTAACTGTGCACTCATTCACTGTCAATCCAAAATTGTATAGGGTCTTAATTTCAGGATACTCATAAAAAAAATGTTTGCAGGTCATTGCCGAAAAAACTGATGGAGGGGTGGACTGCAGAATCGAATGCACAGTGATTATTGAGGCCATGGTCCAAGCTTTGGAATGTTGCCATGATGTATTACTGTAAACTTTCTGAGCGAGAAAAAGTTGAAACGAACCTTCTTTGGAAGCTATAAGTCTCGTACTGAAAAGCACCTGCAATTTCTAATGTTGGACTCTCACATACACGTGAGTCAGTTTCAGGGAAACTGCCAAGGGTTTCGAATGTTGAGGTCTCTTTTCGGAAGCCCTGATATTTTTTCAGCAGAAAATACAGTTGCTGCTTACTCCATGTGATTTCATTCACAAGTGCAGAGCTTTCTGATTCCAGAACACAGGTAAGCTTTTCCTGTTTTAGTATGGAGGCTTTGAGGTTGCCTATCTCCCTCTTCAATCCACTGTTCTTTTCTTCTAGTTCTTTTAATTTCCACTTCAAGGAACGATATCCTTCTGATGTCTTGAGCACTTGTTCTGCCAATAGTTTGTTGCGGTTCTGAAGTAAAACAATTGTGTCTTTGATATCTCGGCTTTTGCTTTTATTCTCCCAACCGGAATGATTTTCTGGGCTTGTCTTTGTCGGGAAGCTCCTTTGGCTCTAGTTTTTCTTGTCGTGCACGTGCAAGCTCTGCCTGTGCAACTATTGTCACCTTGCTCACATACATCTATTATGTTCATTGTTAATCTAGCGTGCTAATGGGGCTGTTCTTTACAAAGTGCGTGTAGAGATCATAAATTTGTTTCCGTTGATCTCATGGATCTCAACAAGCTCAGTTTTAGCTTGCAGTTCCTGCTGCAAAAGAGTAATTTGCTCTTGCATTGAATCAGATTGCCTATTGCTAAGATCCTCATTTTCCATCAATAAATTAGAGGTTCCATCTCCAGAACTCTTCATCCCCTGCTGCTGACAGGGTGCTTCGATTCTAAGGCTGCTCTTCCCTTCCTGCAATAGCAGTTCCTCATGCAAATTAGTACATTCTTCCTCAATATATCTCTCATTCTGTCTGCTCACCACGGGATTCTGTTCCTGCTGCTCTGATGATTTACATCTCATTTTATCGGATTTGATTATGGAAGCCCCACTCCATTCCATATTTTCAAGATTCTTCTTAAGGGGCCTTCGCAATTCCATTTTGACAGCCTTGTTCTCTTCTTCTAAGTTGACTAACTTTTTCTGCAAATCTTCAATTGCCCTTTGAATCTTATGGTCTTTTTTGATCTCATCTTGCAATTCTATTTCAATCTTGATGTTTTCTTTCTGGAAAACATCAGTACTTTCGCCAATTTTCATGTTTTGAGGGGTTCCACTCTCTTCTTTCAGATTGGGAATTCCTGTATGGAACTGTCTGATCTTTTGCTCCAGAACACCATACTCATCACCTTTTTTCTTTGATCCATTCCTTGGTTTTGCTTTCTTTTCTTTTAAGTTCTGGAGATCAGGCTACAGTTTCAGCAGGGTCTCTAGCAGCATATCCGAATTTGCACTGCTATAAATATCATTTAAACTACTGTGACAGCTATCCATGATGTTTGATTCAAGCCCGTCATCAGACCCAGTTTCCAGGTCTTTATTTTTGGTCTGCCCACTATCCATGCCTGCAGAAGAAATGAGCACTGTACCCTCAGGCCTAATACTTATAACACACAAGGACAGTTCAACATCCATGAAATCAAATTCCTGTTGTATTTAGACTAAAGAGAGACATGCCTGAATTTATTTGATGTTATGCAAAATATTTCATAGATAGAGCTGCTAGTTATGAATCCACATATAGCAGTAATCAGTATAACGATATGTACCTTTCGAATTTTCTTTAAGAATATTGGAATCCATCCCTTGGATTAATAGATTGTTGGTCTCCTGATTGGGAAAAGATCTGAGTTGCTCAGAATCATCATCAAATTCTCTCCCATATCAGAGGATTGGTTGCTTTTGACTAGTGTGGTAATTTACTACTTAGGTGGGGAGATTTCACATTTCGATAGTGTTTTAACTGTGCACTCATTCACTGTCAATCCAAAATTTTATAGGGTCTTAATTTCAGGATACTCATAAAAAAAATGTTTGCAGGTCATTGCTGAAAAAACTAATGGAGGGGTGGACTGCAGAATCGAATGCATAGTGATTATTGAGGCCATGCTCCAAGCTTTGGAATGCTGCCATGATGTATTACTGTAAACTTTCTGAGCGAGAAAAAAGTTGAAACGAACCTTCTTTGGAAGCTATAAGTCTCGTACTGATTTGGCAAGCCTTGTAGAGATGTATTTGAATGGGGTAAGACTTCATAACATAGTTGCAACAGCTTATTCAAACCATAATTCTAGATAATACTATATGGTGATCTCTCCTAACTAATTTTTTTGATTTGTACCTACTATAACGGGAGCAATCTGTGCTGGTCATATCTAATTAGGGTTATAATTATGGTTTTAATCTTTCTTTCCTTGATTGTTAAATTTTCAGGAGCTTGAACTAGAGAAATTTATTACAGACGAGGATGCACATGTTTGATATCAGAGTTCTGTTTGATTAGTGACAAATATGAACACAGTTGGAATATCTTCACTGTTGTGAAGGCATGCTGAACTATGTCAAACTGTACTCATCTTAAAGTGGGGGCTGAATAAAATTAAAAAACAAGTGCTAGATCTATTCAAACACTCACCAGATTTTCAAATTTGAATCATGTTCTTTTCAAATATGTTTCATTAAATTCTTTTTTCAAATTCTCTTTTTAACTTAATTTTGGGATAGACCTTTGATTTATTTATATAAAGTACCCATGTCCTCATTTTGACTTGGGAAGCTGCAAACTGGCCACTCAAGGCACTTCTCCTTGTATTTCTTTGATATTTGAAAAAGAAGTATATTCTCACTCTTTTTGTTATTCATTGAAAAAAGGTTCACTGATCATTTCCCGCTTTGACATTTTCTTCACTACACGGATTCAATGTACTGATCATATCCCGCTTTGAAATTTTGTTCACTGATCATATCTAGAGCCTTTATTAAAATTGACCAAAATCACTACAACTATTGGATTTCTTTAAGAATCTTACGGCGTTTCCTTTGCAACATTTGGTGATGGTGCAATTGCTAGTTATTTTTATTTTAAGAGAGACATGTGTCAACTCTACTGTGAGCACAGAAGGAATTACACTTTGTGCTCATTTTGGGCTATAAAATGCACCTTTTGGTCTAATTAACTAATTTTAATTTTCATAGTTAGATTTTTTCTTTTCAACCTACATTGTGGAAATGCTTGTGTATATTCAAGTTTTGAGATGTGTTTACTCTGGAGTTGTCTAAGGAGGCGAAGGAATTGCCCCGACGACTAGAAGTGGTTGGAATGTGGGCAAAAAAAAAATTAAGAAATCTTGCAGCAGTGGTGTTTGAATAATATTTTTGATGGTTGAAATAGATTAAACACTATCAAAAACCTCAAGGGCACCCAAAATTTTGAAGTTTGATAACTATAACCTGGATTTACAAAAATGCCTGCGAGATCTTATTAAAATCTTATCGAAATTTCCATAATTTTCAAAGAGAAAAAAAAAAAAAGAAGAAAAAGAAGAAGAAAGAAAGAAAAAGAAAAGAAAAAAGAAAAAAGAAAAGCGAACTAAATTACAACCTTTGTTCCAAGTAAGGTGCCATTTTTTCTAATTTACACTTTGAATATACATTTTCAAAAAAACTCAAACTTGATCTACCAAACAAAGCTTCATTTCACCAATTATTTATGGCCTTTTAATTTTAACCACGGGCCAAATTTTAGTGAAAATGCTTTTTTGATTTGGATCACTATAAAGCTCAATAAAATTTAATAACATTGTCGAAATGCTCAACATATCACGTTTTGATATGTTTTTCCTTGAGTATAATTTAGAAAATCTAAATCTATTTCTGTCCAATAAAATTATATTTTTTCAAAAAAATTCATATAAATTGAAAATAATAACAATAATAAATGTACCAAAAAGAAACTTTTAGGAGTAGAAAAAAATTATTGAATTCACGAAGATTATTTCCACTTAAAATAATATCTCTTAATTCCAACATGGATTTCTGACGTGGTAACGAAGAAAATGGCGAAATTCAAATGGATGATTTGTGTTTATCTGTCAGTTATGTACTTTTCCGACAGCTCAAAACAGTATTGTTGACTCCGTTTTCTAACCACCGTCAACATCCACCGGAAGAAGTGCTGCGCGCAGACGAGATGTAACGTAACTCGCACGCAACTTTGACCCTACTTTTCATCTTGATTGTTTTCAGATAATATTGATTAAAACTTTAAATGATTAATATCTATAGAGCGGGAGTGGGACCCAGCGTGTGTTCGACTGCGTGCGATCGTTTTGAGCTTCATGGTTTCAAACATCATTTCCGTCTCTCAGAAAACGGAAGGTCAGTGGCATACTATGTTTGGAATGAGCAAACAAATTATAATACTTCATAGAATTTCGAAAGTGAAACGATAAATTAAATTTGTTTTAGGCTGGTTTAATTTATGTTTAATGGGCATAGAATAGATAGCGAGAGGTGGCGTACTAAGTTGGTTATAAGCAAACAAATTATAATACCTCTTTGAATTTCTAAAATGAAAGGATAAATTAAATTTTCTTTATAGTGGCATAATATATGTTTAATGGGTATGCAATAGATATTGAGAGGAGAAGAGATTTTTTGAAAGAATAAATTAAATTGGTTTTATATTTGGATTAATATATGTTTAATGGGTATAGAATAGATATTGAGACGTGTTATATTAAGAGAAGAGATTTTGTGGTGAAAAGTATTCAAAATGTTGTGGGAAAATTTGTTTGTTTAAGACTAGTTATAAATTTAGTTGACAAGCTAAATGTATATGGACTATTTTTTTTTTTTTTCTATTTTAATTATTAATTATTGTTTTTTTTTTTAAATTTGTATTTTGGTCGAGTAGTCTAGCAAAATAAGATATTATAACATTTCATATTAAACTCAACACACACACACATATATATATATATATAATTATAATTTAATTCATATTTTTATATAATTTCAGGAATCAAAATGTTTTAGTATTTTTTTTAATGTTTTTTTTTTTTTTTTTTAAAGGACATACATGTTATTCATGTGAAGCCTCACAACATCCAACAAATAAAAAAAAATAAAAAATTAGATGAATATATAATTTGTCTTTCTTTATTTGTGTTTTGAAATTATAATAAATGAAATAATTCAATCCATTTGTATATGCACTACTTACTTTTAAGTATGTTTTGTATGTGGAATTTTAGTAATCTTACTCATTTTATAATTTTTTTATTAATGTTTGAATTACTAAACACACACACACACACACACACACACACACATATATATATATATATATATATATATATATATATATATATATATATTAAACCAACCTGAAACCATCTTAATTTTGGATCTATCAAGGGTCTAGAGGGATCAAATCTCTTAAGGTGCAAATCTTTCCTCAAGTTTTCCATTCAAAAAAGAGGTTTGCACCTTAAGAGATTTGATCCCTCTTAGCCCTGATTCAGAGGTAAGATGCTTCTAAGTTGGTTATGCTCCATTTAAAAAAGAAGTTTATACCTTCATACAGATTTGATCCATCTTAGCCTTTGAAAGATTTAAAGTTGAGATGAATCTAAGTTATTTATACAGCATTTGAAAGATTTAAAGTTGAGATAAATCTAAGTATTTAAAGTTGAGAGAAATCTAAGTTATTTATATAATTTGACTAAGTCAAAATATTTACTTTGTAAAGAGTATCTATTTGAAAACAACTTCTCTAATTGCTAATTGTATGGATTAAATATTGTTATTAACCAATTACAAAAATAATCTAATAAATAAAACCATTTTAAAAATAATCCAATTACAAAACTCGCTGCAACTTTTTCAAAGAGCTGGCCTCACCTTCAGGCTTCAATGTAGCAGCGCGAGATCTTCTTATGCTCATTATCGGAAGATTATTACCTGGATGTGGAATCGGATTCGCTAATCAGGTATGAAAACACATAATTTATATTCCTGATAAGAAAGAATCCTTTGATTTAGTACTGAGGTTCAAATAATTAACAGAGGAATCTCTCTTGCCCATGGCAAAAATCGCATTTAATAGCTGACTTCTATGTGTGAAATCACTGCATTTATTGTATATTATTTTCTATATAACTAGAGTACGGATCCGTAAATTTCCATGACAAACTTTGCGTCTATTTGAATTCTTTTAAAACGTAATAAGATAGCTTGCATTAAAACATGTTCTATTACATTTGTGAGTTATATACTCAATTCATTCTAATTGTCCTGTAAATTTCTCAGCCATCTTATGTTTGGCCTGCCTTCATTTTGGGATAAATCTTAGACAAAATTGTTCTTCTCCTTCAGTCTATCTATTGGAACACCGATGCGATGAAAGTTCCTTTTCTTTTCTGTAACTGTAGACGGTTACTCTTTTCCTGTCATAGATAGCACCGACAAGAATTCGAGGGGGTCTAAACATCCTCTTCCAGCTGAATATTACAATAGGCATTCTGTGCACAAATATAGTGAACTATTTTACTGCTAAGATCAAACCATGGGGATGGAGGCTTTCATTGGGCTTGGAAGGTTTCCATCTACTCAGTGGACAAACTTGGTCGAAGCTTTCTTCTTCTGGAAGCAGGAATATGGATGTTCATTTTGTCACCATTTGCTCTTCTCCTTCATTTCTATTTCATTTCGATACCGAAATGGTGAAACATAATAGTGATAATTGTAAGAATGAAAATTGCAGGTGATTATTGGAATCCTTTTGGCGACGGGATTGAAGGACGGGCAACAACTTTCTCAAGTGACGGCCATTGCGATAGCGTTGATGGTGTGCGTTTTCGTGTGAGCGTTTGCATGGTCATGGGGACCTCTCGGTTGGTTGATTCCCAGTGAAATGTTTCTCAGCAGATTTGTAGAGCAGATAACGGTAATTAGTATTTTCCCCTTTTGCAGAAGATGTGCATTTTCCCGTAGAGGCTCCATACTCAACATTTGAGCTTGTAGAATCATCGCTTGTCATCCAGTAGATTCTCATATTATTACTCGTTGAAAGAGAAATATGAACCTACAACCGATATACCCAAAAGTACGTGGACGAGCTATGATATACTTACGTACATGGAGTGAGGTATCACACTCGAAATGTATCACAGAAAAGTTAACAATAGCTACTATGTTTTACGATGCCAGAACACGTCTCTAGCCTAAACCTTCTAAATCTTATCGCTATGGTTCCAAAGCATTGTTAAGTAAATTGAGATTAATTTTATGTTGATCTTGCTTAACAATTTTCCTTTCAAAGGTTCACCGTGACGATGCATATGACATTCCTAAAATGGAAGCTAAGGATGATAAATAATCTTTCACTTTTAGATTTTTCAATGAAGAACCTAGCTACTAAGGGAAGAAAGCAAATAATTTGTGAGAAAACAAATCAATGAACCATAAACTAAATGTAGATTTCCTAATGTTCCTTTTGCAAAACACACACAATCCTACATGCAAATGCAAGTTTTTCTTTTTAGTTTCCTTAATGTTATGAATGCAGAAAAGAAACTAGGTGCACTAGATCAATAATTCAAATGCATTTTACTTTTGAGAAACGAAGAATACAAACAACAATTTCTCTTTTGAAGGAAAAATGAGGATTTCAACAACAATTTCTCCTATCAAGGAAATGAAGATTTTACGACAATTTCCTATTTCGAAAGCAAATGATTCTTAATGTAACCATAAAAAATACTTTGAAATCAACTTGTCAATGATAAAGAAAAAATTTTTTAAAACAAAATTGAACAAATTTTCAATCAAAGAAGGAAGAAGTATATAGATTCACTGGTCAATTGAGCATCAAACTTTTTAGAACACAACAACAAACAAAACTAAAGCAAGTTGCAAAGTCAAATTCAAGGGAATTTGAGTACTTTCAGGAGTCAAAGCAGTCTCGAATGGGAGACAATGCTCTGCAATGCACACTAGGATGGGAGACAATGCTCTGCAAAGCACTGTGTCCAGTCTAAGGGTGCGTTGGGTGCAGTATACAAAGGAAAATGCTACTATTTAACTCACTGTCTTTGAAAATTAAGCTCTGAAAATTTTTAATCTTTATGTGTAACAACTACTCAGTGGATAAATAAATCAAATCAGAGGCTAAAACACCTATAACTAAGAGAAATTCTCCCCAATATGGTTGCCAATTTTTTGGGCAAGAATTGTGAATTACGGATAAATCACGCTTCCCTAGACAGGTGCTCGTCTAGAACAACAAGTGAAATACTATACGAATTTTTCTCCTAACTCAGAAAAAATACACAGAGAGGATTAGAAGTTTACTTGTTCAGTTGCTTCCAAATGACTCCTTCTGTCACTTCCGTTGCAGCTTCAAATTCAAGCGGTTTGTGAGTTGAATGATTCCTGTAAGAAAGAACACTAAAAAATCAGAAGATGCAATAATATAGATATCTATTCAAGCTAGTTAGCTAAATCAGTAAAGCATAAACCATATACATCAACCAAGATCTTGCAATATGGAAAATCAAAGCCAATACAGATGCATATAGGGAAAAATAAGCAGTACTCTTTATTGATGATAGAGGGAGAGGTTACAACCTAGTGACTAATTTGAAGTGACCTTCCAGCAACGTTCCCAAGCCTCATCACAGTATAAATCTCTCCAGTAGTAGCTTCACAAATCTAGCTCTCAATTGAAAATTCTCCAGCATTTCTCTACTCAAATTCTTCCTTCAACCACTTAGATATGTGCTCAATTTATAGATGAACTGTAGATAGCTTTGCAATCAATAACTTTCCAAAAATATGCAAGACATGTTTCCAGTGATGTAGATGTCAAATGGACACTTGGATCTGAAGCTTGACACATGTGAACTTTTCTAGAAGGCACTGGCCAAGTGGAGATTCCGGAACAATTAGAATTTCACTCCCAATGTGACCAAAGCACGTGTGAGTGTCAGGAAGTGCTTTGCAGAGCAGCCTTGCATGGGGCTACCTGCATATGCAATGCACTTAAGCCCCTTAGAGCCTGTGTTGGTGAGCTCTCATATGCTATATAATAAGCTTCAGAACATGGAAACCTTTGCCTGATGAAAGTCTTGCTTGATTTGTCTTGTTTTTTTGTCTTAGGGCATGTAGCAACTGAAATGATAGGGAATGATAGACTCTCGATCATTGGTCCTAGAGATGATGCCCAGTTAACCAGGTCATTGGGAATGGTACCCATATTTCCCTATAACAATTTCCCCCTAAAGCATGAGATCCAAATAATAAGAACATTTGATTGACATGCTTTACACTGTGATGAGTCTGGAAACGAAGTGAAGTGGTCACCTGCATCAATCTTACAATACATTACATCATGATATATCCTCTTTTGATCATAATTGTTGAGGGTAGGCATTCCCATATTCAGCACATAAAACAATCTAATAACATGTACATAATTCAGAAAATCGTCTTCATTGGAATGTTGCCCAGATGCAGACATGCCTACAGATATAGGCCCATGTTTGGATGACAATCTGTATGTAAGGTCATCGTACAGATGATGTGTTCAACAATCCTGAAACTGCAGCCCAGATGGTTGAAACTAGGTTCGGGATCTTCTTATCTCATTCACTTGATCATTCGGGTACAAGTCTAGCCATGAAAATATATGATTTGTAGTCGAACATGGAAATACATCGTTTGATTACTAGCCAATGTTGTGAGCTGTTAACAAACGCGAAAGAACTATCATTAATTTCAATGGCCCTCAAGGTACTGCAGTACATTTCGTAAGCGTGAATAGATGATTTGATGTCGAACGCCAAACAAAATATTTCGGTCAAGAATCCGGAAGCGAAGATCTTGTCTATGCTATAACAAGCCTCATGGTACTGGAATTTGATGATTCTAAGTGAACTTCCTGGATATTGATTTGTTGTCGACAAGAAGTGACCTTATTGCAAAACTGGAGTTACTGATTTCGGAGACAACGGTATGACTTGATATAGAAATTTTCAGGGATGACGGTCATGAAAATGAAGGTTTACGAGTATTGCAGAAGGATGAGTTTTTAATCACTAGATGACTTCTATTGAACATATCGGCGACACTGTAATGGGTTGGAAGCATTGACCCAAAACCGAAGTGAAGGTATGATGAACCATAGGTGTGAATGAACCATCAACATGATTACCCAACCCAAAAAGTCACGGACATGGAGTGAAAGAAGTGTCATGTTCAAGATCGACTTGCTACCAAAATGAAACTTTGCTCACTTTTCCCAAATTTTCCCCGGTCATTTGTCGACCAGTACCTATTTATTTTTTAACAAGCTTGAGGAGGATAACATTTTCTTGATCTATAATTCAACCCTTCGAGCGAATAATGTATCGCTATTTAATAATTTAACGAGTCTAGTGATGAATGAAACTTGATTCTTGCCATGATTGACAAGCCAATCGCTATTTTATGTTTTAACGAGCTTAACGAAAGTGATAGCCTGGACCTTTTTCATATTTAGAGAGTCCGAAAAAGAGGACGAAAGAGAATTCCATAAGTATTTTTTCGTAAATTTGTCACTTAGATATGAAAAAGTGTAAAATAATATCTGAGAGAACCTCTTTTGTCATGTTTAACCAAGGTATTCCTTTTTTGTAAATAATCTATCTCAGTCCAGAAAAGGGTTAAACTTATACTGAGTAGATATCGATTCATTTACTTTAACGAGTTTGAAAAGACAAGTGCTCGGCAATCTTTTCATATTATTGGAGTCTGAAAAGAGCTGAAAGAAGACTCCATGGGTTCCTTTTTCACTATTATCGAAGCTCTAAAAAGAGATAAAAGTGTGTTTCAAATCCTTTTTCAGTTTTAAAAAAGCTCGAAAAATAAGGAGAAAAAGTATGCTTTTCGGTCAAGTCATTCTTAAAATAAATCTGCATGACTAATCTGTTCATCAGTTGTATTTCCTATTTAGAACAACATCAAATGGATTAAAAATACCCGTTTCATGATAAAAACATAATAAAACTATAGTCATAGAAATAAATTTAACTTGCAGACAATTAAAAGCCTATAAAAAGTAGTTTCACTATTCATTTTTACCATTCCATAGTTACCATTTTCATTTTGGAGCTCTGAGCCTGATTTTTCCCCCGAACTTCAGCGGTCGATTACATGCAATTAGTAAGAATGTTTTGAAAGCCCCCTGCAAAAGCACATGTTGAATGCCCCCTACAAGATAAGATGCCCCCCAAGCTTCATTTCATTCACCTAAGTAGATTACTAATAGTTGGATAGAATGAAGGTTCATTTATGAGATCAAATGGAATACTCGTCTTGATTAGGAGAGGATTTGTTTCATTTTTTAAAAAGCTTGTCATAGGAAAAGAACTATGCTCATGACCTATTTCATTTTTTAACGAGGTTGACACAGTAAAAGAACTTTCCTCAAAGGCACTTGTTTCATTTTTTAACGAGGTTGACATAAGAAAAAAGAACTATCCTCATAGGTACTTGTTTCATTTTTTAACGAGGTTGACATAGTAAAAGAACTTTCCTCAAAGGCACTTGTTTCATTTTTTAACAAGGTTGACATAAGAAAAAAGAACTATCCTCATAGGTACTTGTTTCATTTTTTAACGAGGTTGACACAAGAAAAAAATAACTATCCTCATAACTCTGTTTCATTTTTAAATGAGGTTGACACAGAAAAATAACCATCCTCATTGTGTAGTTGGATTAGTGATAACTATCCTCATAACTCTATTTCATTTTTAAATGAGGTTGACATAGAAAAAGAACCATCCTCATTGTGCAATTGGACTAGTGAGTGTGTGCTGGAAAAGACGTAGTCTAACGGAGTCATCATTTAAGGAGTTTGATGAATACCACAAATGATAAGTTATAACATGCATTGACGGGTCTTCTCTAGGGTTTTCATTCAATTTAGGAATGTCTGAGGGTAACATATGTGGTATCACCAGCCACCAAGGAGAGGAACCAAATAGGATTCCAGATGATGACATGGGTGAAGTCAATGGACAAAACATCGAAAATGAAGCAACAACAGATGTTTTCGCAGTTGAAATAGATGGTTCAGCCTGGGATGTTATCTCAGCCATGGTCAAATGAGCCAATGTATACCTTATAGAATCTACGGGATCTCAAAGTGAAATAGGATCAACAAAAGTAGAGGAAGGTGATTGAGGAAAAGACTCGTACAGGTAAAGCTCCTATCGAAAATGAGTTGGAGTTAAAGGTGTCTCGTCTTGTGATATTTCTTCAATCGAAATCAAACCAGGTGGAAGAAATTTGTTGTCAGGCCAAAAGTATATTTCTGGTGGTTGACTATGTGATATGGGAGACTAAATGGCTATAATAGATTGTGGAGTGACCAATACAAAAACAACTTTCGGTTGTTCAACTTCAAGATCAAGATTTTCTCCACTTAGGGAATATAGCAACAGAAATATAAGGGGATGGTAGACCCTATTTCATTGGTCCTGGGGATGATGTCCAGTTTGACCAATAATAGTTGCCCCCTAAAGCTTAATGGGATCCGGATCAACTTTTAGTTGAATAACGTTAGTTTCGAGAGGTATGTTCTCATAGATTGGATGGATCGTGACCATGGGTAGCTGTGAGGACTCTGTCTCGACAACAGTAGCCAAACCAGGATTTGTAGAAACAAATTGTGCCAACTTTGGTATATGGGAAGATGATGCTTCACCAGAGGTACTAATTGTACTTGATTCGACAGATCGTGATCGCCTTCACCTACAAGAAGTAACTTCTGGTGGTAAAGGTGGTTTTAAAGCTAATCTACGCGAAAAACGGGGGATAGGATTTTTTTCTTCCATGATTACTGATATATTTTATCCAAAAAACAAATAAACAAAAAGAGGGTAATGCTAGGCAAAAGGGTTTACCAAAAAACTGTGAACTGCAGAATACCTCTTGGCGAACCAAGAAGTATGGGCAGGTAATATCCCCGAATGTTGTGTTCGGTGTATCACAATTTCAAGGCGGTCGACTCGGTTCATTATGGATGGACCAAGTTCATATTAGCACTGTTTGATGCGAAACCGCATAATGAGAGCACCCCTTTATACTTATCGTACTGTAACACCGCTCGATATACCCGAAAGTACGTGGATGAGCTACGATATACTTACATACGTGGAGTGAGGTATCACACTCAGAATGTATCGTAGACAAGTTAATGGAAACTGTTATGTTTTATGATGATGGAACACGTCTCTAGCCTAGACCTTCTAAATGTTATCGTTATGGTTCCAAAGTGTTGTTAAGTAAATTGAGATTAATTTTATGTTGATTTTTCTTAAATATTTGCCTTTCAAAGGTTTACCGTGATGATGTGTATGAAATTCCTAAAATACAAGCAAAGGATGATAAACGATCTTTCAGTTTCAAATTTTTCAATGAAGAACCTAGCTACTAAGGGAAGAGAGCAAATAATTTGTGAGAAAAAAAATCAATGAACAAAAACAAATCAATGAATCACAAAATAAATGCAGATTTCCTAATGTTCCTTTTGCAAAACACACACAATCCTACATGCAAATGCAAGTTTTTCTTTTTATTTTCCTTAATGTTATGAATGCAGAAAAGAAGCTAGGTGCACTAGATCAATAATTCAAATGCATTTTACTTTCGAGAAATGAATAATACAAACAACAATTTATCTTTCGAATGAAAAATGAGGATTTCAACAACAATTTTTCCTATCAAGGAAATGAAGATTTTATGACAATTTCCTATTTCGAAAGCAAATGATTCTTAATGCAGCCATAAAAAATACTTTGAAATCAACTTGTCAATGATAAAGAAAAACTTTTTTAAAACAACATTGAACAAATTTTCAATCAAAGGAGGAACAAGTATATAGATTCACTGGTCAATTGAGCATCAAAATTTTTAGAACTCAACAGCAAACAAAACTGAAGCAAGTTGCAAAATAAAATTCAAGGGAATTTGAGTACTTTAAGGAGTCAACACAGTCTCCAAGGGGAGATAGTGCTCTGCAACGCAGGCTAAGAAGGGAGATAGTGCTCTGCAAAGCACTGTGTCCAGTCTAAGGGTGTGTTGGGCACAATATACAAAGGAAAATGCTACTGTTTAACTCACTGTCTTTGCAAATTAAGCTCTGAAAAAGTTTAATATTTATCTGTAACAACTACTCGGTGGATAAACAGAGAAAATCAGATGCTAAAACACCTAGAACTAAGAGAAATTCTCCCTAGTATGGTCGCTAATTTGTTGGGCCAGAATTGTGAATTACGGATAAATCACGCTTCCCTAGACATGTGCTAGTCTAGAACAACAGGTGAAAGACTATACAAATTTTTCTCCTAACTCATAACAGATATAAAGAGAGGATTAGAAGCTTACTTGTTCAGTCACTTTCAAATGGTTCCTTTTATCGCTTTTTTGGCAGCTTCAAATTCAGTTTGTGAGCTGAATGCTTCCTGCAAGGAAGAACAGTGAAACAATAGAAGCTGCAATAATATAGATATCTATTCAAGCTAGTTAGCTAAATCAGTAAAGCATAAACCATATACATCAACTAAGATCTTGCTATATGGAAAATCAAAGCCAATACAGATGTATATAGGGAAAAATAAGCAGTACTCTTTATTGATGATAGAAGGAGAGGTTACAACCTAGTGACTGATTTGAAGTGACCTTCCAGCAATGTTCCCAAGCCTCATCACAATATAAATCTCTCCAGCAGTAGCTTCACAAATCTAGCTCTCAATTGAAAATTCTCTAGCATTTCTCTACTCAAATTCTTCCTTCAAACAGTTAGATTTGTGCTCAATTTATAGATGAACTGTAGGTAGTTTTGCAATCAATAACTTTCCAAACTTAGGCAAGATATGTTTCCAGTCATGTAGATGTCAAATGGACACTTGGATCTAAAGCTTGACACATGTGAACTCTTCTAGAAGGCATTGGCAAAGTGGAGATTCCAGAACAATGAGAATTTCACTCCCAATGTGACCAACGCACCTGTGAGTGTCGGGAAGTGCTTTGCAGAGCAGCCTTGCATGGGGCTACCTGCATATGCAATGCACTTAGGCCCCTTAGAGCCTGCATTGGTGAGCTCTCATATGCTATCTAATAAGCTTCAAACCATGGAAACCTTTTCTTGATGAAAGTCTTGCTTGATTTGTCTTATTTCTTGTCTTAGGGCATGTAGCAACTGAAATGATAGGGAATGATAGACCCTTGATCATTGGTCCTGGAGATGATGTGAAATTAACCAGGTCATTGGGAATGGTGCCCAAATTGACCTATAACAATATATATATATATATATATATATATATATATATATATATAAGAAAAAAATCAAATATAACAATTAAAAAAAAAACCCAAAGGGTTAGCTCAATTGGTGGAGTCCCTACTTGAAGTACTCCTTGATTGAGAGGTCACAGGATCAAATCTCGTTGACGCATGTAGGGTTAGGCCTCAGTGTTAGGCCTATAGTAGATCCCCTGGGAGGATGTACTATGATTTCTTAAGACCGTGGATGTAGCTGTAACGTGTGTGTGAGCACATAGAAAAGTGAACCACCAGGGAAAAAAAATTAACTTATGACAGATAAAAATAAATAAATAAAAAACAAAATGAAAAATTAAAAACTAAAAAAAAAATGAAATAAAAATTGAAAAAAATATTTCCAAACAAACATAATTAAAAAAAAAAAGATAATTAAAAAAAACAAACAAAATAAAAAAAACATTAAAATAAAATAAAAATAGTAAATTAGTAAAAATATAACAAAATGAAGAAAAAAATCACAATTGATTAGCCAATTTTAGTAAAGTAATTATAAAATGCAACATGATTTAACATTCAACTTAGTCAATAAAGTTAGACACAGATATAAAAAAATAAAAAAATATAATTAAAATTGAATGAAAAAATAATACACTAATACAATAGTAAAAATCATAAAATTGTAATAAATTAGTAAAAATAACACCAATAAATTTAAACAAACAAAAAACATAACTAAAAAATCACAATTAAATAAAGTAACAATAATTATAAAATTAACCTAAAAAATAACATTAAAACAAGGCCAAAGACCCTAATAAATATAATTAAATAATAAGCAAAATAAAAATAAAAACTAAAAACTCACGCGCAAAATAACAATAAATATTGTTATAACTATATATAAAAAACCAACATGAATGCCATAAAAATATATATCAAAAGAAACAAAAGGAAGAGAGATAACAAATGAGGGATAAAGGAAAAGGAGCAAAACTATGAGAATAGGGACGGAATCCGACAAATTCTAATTTTCCACCCGTCATTGTTATTCAAAGTATTATACATTTTCTCAATTTCAATCGTTTCTCTAAATTTGCGGTGATGGAACTGCGCAACCCTAGTAATGGCCTTGGTCTCCTCCAAACAAATGTGATGCTTAGTCTTCCCAGAAAAGGACCAAGTCCTACAATGCCTAATATCAACATCATGCTATTGAATCCTCTTATTTATAGTGTGGCAGGTTTTTCCAACGTAGCGAATCACACAGGAACATGGGATCAAATAGACACCTTTCATGCTTTTGTGGTCCAGCGGGTCCTTAACCAATTTGGGGAAACTACAAATGGTGTTCAAAGGTCTAAAGGTGGAAGAGATCAAATGTTTCCTTGAAATCCAGGCAATTTTGTCAGTAGTGTCATGTATAAATGACAATTGAACATTACCAACTAATTCACTAGGATATTTTTTTGGTTTAGGACCTCTGCTAACATTTAAGAAATCCTTAAGACCTTGACACTTACTATAACAATTCATCTTTAAAACTTTAAGGAGATGGGATTTTTCTTCTTCTAAGTGCTCATCATTAGAGACCTTAAGAGCTCTAGTGGCTAATGTATTGTGAACACCAACCTTTTCAGCTAGAAAATGATAAGAACTAACGTGAAGATACTGCTTTGTATGGGTCTTCTTTCAAAAGACTTGGTGGGAAAAAGATCCATCATCATTCCTAAAAATTAGAGCATCAAGTAAAGGAAGACAACCATCAATCTCAATTTCCATTGTGAACTTAATAGATGGAGACTGATCATTCAAGTGCTGATGAAAACCTTCTAACACATGACGACCATGAGACGAGTTTATGAAAGTGTCATCCACAAACCGCTTCCAAATCTTAGGCTTGAAAGGAGCGGAAGCCAAGGCTTTAGATTCAAAATCTTCCATTAAAAGGTTGGCCACAACAGTAGATAGCATAGAACCCATGGCAACACCACACGTCTGCTCATAGAACTCACCTTCAAAGCTAAAGAAAGTCAAATCAAGACAAATCTCAACCAATTTGGCAGTGTCTAGATCAGTAATATGATTTATCAATTTAATTGCTTGATTGATAGGGGCATTGGTATAAACCGAGCAAACATCACAACTAACTAGAGAGTCATTAGGACATGACTTTAAGTTATTCAACTCATTGACAAAAGAGGAGTAATCCTTAACAAAAGAATCAGACGACCAACAAGAGGCTTAAGCCTACTAGCCAGAAACTTCTCTAAGAGATAAGTGGGCCCACCAATTGTATTAAAAATAGGTCTAAGGGGGACACCTTCTAGGAGTGACAGGGTTTCTTTTAATAAGCTTATGGCTAATTGATCTCACAATGCTACTAGATTTAATAGCGACTGCCACAATCTTAAAAAACCTTATTAAGGGGGTTTTTTGAAAGCTTCCTGTTGCTTCCACTATTATAAATATGGTCAAACATCTTCCTTTTATAATCATCTTTATCCATGATTACAACAACGCCACCTTTATCAGCTTTTAGAACAACAATATTAGGGTTTTGATTATGTGATTTAAGCACTTCATGCTTAGATTGACTAATATTTCTTTTAGGCAGTCTACCTTTCTTAAGAAAAACCACACAATATTGCCTAATGACTTCTTTCAAATTATCAAATAAATCTCTAAAACCCCGTTAAATATTACAAATAATCTCTTCAATATGGATCTTTCTCGGAGCCATGGAAAAATTAAGACCTTTTTCTAAGCGAGAAAAAACTAAAGAATCAAATGAAAACCTAGATAAATTAATAACCATATTATTAAAGGAGTTATTATTATTATTATTATTACTATTTGTAATATTATTATTATTTAAAACATTCAAACAAAAATTATTAGAACCAAAACCAAAAGAAATAGAGGGGAATGAGCCATGGATAACGCAACGGAGGGGCGAAACCATAGGAAGGGACAAAGAGGAATAGCGGTTAGAAGAGGGCAAGCCCGAGAAGCCCGAGGGTGAACAAGAAAAGTCATTTCGGTTTTTTTTAAATGTTTTTTTAGGTTTTTGGTTTATTTTATTTTAATGTTTATTTATTTTTTGTTATTTTTGTTTTTAATGTTTTTTTATTGTGTTTGTTTGTTTGTTTTTTTTTTAATTATCTATTTTTTGGTTAATATTTTAATTTCTTTTTTAATTACATTGGTTTGGAAATATTTTTTTGAAATTTTGTTTATTTTTATTTATTTATTTTTATTTTTTATAGTTTTTAATTTTATTTTTATTTTTTTTTATTTTTTATCTTTCACAAATTAACTTTTTTTTTTTTTGTACAAATTTTTATGCTTGATTTATTTTGTCATATACATATATATGATGATGATGAAGATGATGATGATGATTATTAACGTCCACTAAGACCAATGCGGCCAATCAAACGTCAAGAAAGGAAAAAAATCTAATTTTGATTCTTCAAAATATTGTTTCTATGATCAAAGAGAAGGGAAATAAGAGTTCCAAGATCACTATAGGTGTGTTGGCTTAAAATATAAAGAAGACTGGAAGTGTGGAAAATGTTAGGGAATTGAGAGAGGATGTGAGTAAGAGCCAGGAAGTCTAAAAGGAAGTGTTTTTCATCTTCCACCTGCTTAGTATCACAAATCTGACAGATTCTATCGTTCCAAGGAGCCTTGGGAATAGACCATCACCCGATCTCACTCCGAAGCTCATGAGAATTAGTTCTTATCCTAGCGATGTTCTTTTTTTCATATTCCTGGTCAACAATGAGAGATAACTCTTATTATCAAGGGTGGGATGTTGCTTCAGTCAATCTTCAGTTTAGTTTATGAACTGAACACTTGGATTATTGTCTTCTCTTTTCAGTCCATCCTTGACTTTACTTGCTTGATCATCTCTTTTGGCTGGCTCTTGTTGTGTGTTTGGCTTTTTGTTTAGCTTTACCATCTCTGATCTTCTTCTTGGATTGCTCTTTTTTCATTTTTCCTTAGTAAACTCGGCCGGCGTGCTTTTCAGTGTGACAGTCGCGCCCATTGGCGTATGTTGTCAGTGTACTACTCGCGCCAATACCATTCTGGTGCTAGTTTCAACCTTACAGTCGCGCCAATCCTGTAAGGTGCTGGAGTTTGCTGTGTTTTGAGCCTTCTGAGACTGATCTGGGTGTTTGGTCTTGTTTTTTTCGACTGCTTGAGTGTTCTGGAGCCTTGTTTGACTGACTATGATCTTCTTCCTTTGGTTGTTTGCCCATTTCTATCGATTTTACATTTTAGCCCTAGGGCATCTAGGTGCTATCGTGCGTCGAGCCTCCCTTGGGAGTTTTTGGTTTCTGTCTGTTCAGTCAGCTTTGTGATTGCTCCTCTGCATTCATTTGGTGGTTGTCTATTTTTTTATTGCGTTATTTGAGTGATTGGCTTCTTCTTCATTCGAATTCCGCTTTGTCTCGCTTTGAGCCTAGATTACATGGTTCATTTGAGTCTTGGAGATTCTTCTTGAAGTGGTGAGTCTGGTCTTGGTTGGGAGAAATTCTTTGTTTTTTCATTTTCAAGCGTTGGCGCTTGTTGTCAGTTAGCAACCCGCGCCAATTGGCCATTGGCGCTAGTTGTCAGTGAGAATGTCGTGCCAGTTGGCACTAGTTGTCAATGATAAAGTCGTGCCAATTTTAGGGTGTGTGAAAATTGAGATTTTTTCCCTAAATCCTTCACCAGTGTGTCTTTCCCTTCTGGTCTTTTCACTGTATGAGCATAGATTACATTGCTCATTGTTTGAAATGTCTTCTCTCCATGATTGTTTGATGTAAAAGGGAATGAATGCCTTGTTTTGATCTCTTGCTTTGGAAGTCCTCTTTGTGTTTGACCTCATATTTCTTGTCGCCTTTTGAGGGACTTCATGACAAAGTGTTTGAAACAACGATTGCATTCTTAGTGTTTGTTTACATCTCTTTTGCATTCATCCTTCATTAAGGAGATTTGCGTTCTTTTAGTTTTCGTCTCATAGTTTTCTTTTCGTTAAAATGCATTAGATCACATTGCATTGAAAAGTATTTTTTGAGATCCATCATTGAACTTAGATTACATTTTTTAATGATTGAAAACTAGAAATCGCTTTGATTGCATTAAAATCATGCATTAAGTAGATTCTCATTTAATTGAAAAATGCATTGAGTGCATTCTTATAATTTGAAAAGGAAAACGAAATTGTGCATAGATTACAATTGCATAGTTTTCGGAAAAGAGGATTTTGCATAGATTACATTGCATTATTCACATCGTTGAATGTTTGGCAGTACTTTTGGATAGTGAAAGTCATCTAGTTTGGAAAAGTTTCGTGTTCAGTGTTGTTGTTTGTTGCATCATTGTTTGAAGCTTTTCCCTTAACTAGATAGCATTCATCGAATTGAAAGATTTCTTTCGTCATATAGCTGCATATAGGAGATTTTGAAATATAACACTCGCTAGGGCCTGAAAACTGAAACATAATTGAAGATTAACATTAAAATTTATTCAATTTACACTAAGGCAGCATTGAAACATTAACGAAATATTTAGAGGTCTAGGCTAGAGACGTGTTCCGACGTCTTTAAACCTAGTAGCTGTCGTTCGCCTTTTGGCTTTAGACAGCACTAGTACAGACTTGTGCTCCCCATACCGTCGAGTATATAAAGGGAGACCACACTAGGTTTCTATCCTTTATCCATAGGAAGCCGAGTCTGCCGCCCTATACTCGTGATACACCGGACACAGCATTCGGGGAGATTGCCTGCACGTACGTCAAGTCCTTGGTTGATTTCTTTTTCATTTTGAAACCAAGGTGTATATTGCAGTTCACGGTTATTTGGTACACCCTTTGCCTAGAATTCCAGAGTAGTCATTTTGATCTTTTCTGACTCCTTAAATTTGAAAAGATCATCAAGCACTTGTCCTTTCATGCTTGCTTCAAAACTGAAAGAGATAGAGTCATATTTCATCCGTTTCTCGACTCTTAAAACATGAAACGGTGAAGTTTCTAAGTTTCAATGTGGTAAAATAAATCACCCATGATCACATGCCCTTTTAGAGTTTTCTTGTTGGTCGTTTGATTGTGTGCCTTGGTTTTTAGACTGTGTGTGGTTTTGAGTTGTTGACGACAACTTTTCCAGAGTTCACCAACCAAGGAATCCCCTCCGATGGGAATCCTGGTCATTTTCCTCCTTTTGGAAATGTTGGTGCTCCTTATATGGCAACGTTGTCCCTTCCTGGGTTAACTGTTGGGTTGCCTGTTTGGTTGTTTTCAACCTCTGTGGTCCCAAATGTCTCAACTACTGTTCAATCAGTTCCTTTGCCTGGACAACATCATGTTGATTCTAAGGTGGACCTCTCCTCTTCTTCCCCTGTTTTTGCGTCCTCCTCTTCTACTTCGCCTGGTGAAAGTTTGGATTCGAGTAACCAGGAGGCTAAGAAGAAGAAGAAGAAGACAAAGAAGAAGAAGTCTGATAAAGGAGAGGCTAGCTCTGTAGCTATTGCGCCTAAGAAGCCTTCCGTCGATAAACCTCCCAACCCTCCGCGGAAAGTCAAGTTCCCTTGCATGTTGTACACGGGAGACCATCTTCTTCGAGATTGCCCTGGCATTCCCAAGGTGCTCGAAGTATGGTCCAATGGTCGTTCGTCATTGCCTTTGGCTTCCGAGAGTCAAGTTGGGGGCATGTCTTCAACTGCTGCTGGTAAGGTTCCTAAGAAGCAGGGTAAGCTTGCCAATCCCTGTAAGTTGTGTGAAGGGCACCATGCCATTCACCTTTGTCCATATATGGATGAATCCAAGCGAGTTTTGGACAACTCGGCTGTCTCTACACCATGCCTCCCAGATGGTTATAAACGGCTTTCTTTGAGTCCTCCACCAGCTGATCCCACGATTGGTCAAGAGTCATCCTTGGTCGATCCCGCTCCCTTGGAAATTCAAATTCAGGAATCCGTTCCCACCCAACCATTGGTCATGGGATTGGTTGAACTGGCCCCGTCTGCGGTGCACCAGGTCTTTTCCGTTGAGAGTGGACCTCACACCCCTCAGGTTCTTCTTGTTTCTTCAGATTCCTCGAACTTGGAGAAATATTCTCTTATCCCTATATCTCAAGAAGTTGCTCCTCCGCCTCCCGTGATGGAGGTCCCGGAGGATATCCCTCCCACCTTCGAGATGTATTTCTTCAGATTCTTCAGACTTGGAGAAAGATTCTCCTGTCTCTATATCTCAAGAAGCTGCTCCTCCGCCTCCCGTGATGGAGGTCCCGGAGGATACTCCTCCCACCTTCGAGATGGAGGTCATGGAGGATGATCCTTCTTCTTCCGTGACACCAGGGGAAGACCATCTCGGTTCGATGGTAGCCCCTCCGAGTAGTTTGGTCGCTTCCTTTGATTGGAATCGATTTACAGGATACCGCCTTCCGTCTTATGTGCCTTTCGAGATCACAGTATAGGCTTTTTGTCTGGTCGTACCCAGCACTATTATAGACGAAGGCGCATCTGTTAGTGTTTTATCCTCAGCTACTTGGCAAGCTTTCAGTTCGCCACCGCTCATGCCTGTTACACAGAATCTGTTGGCATTTAACAGAAGAATGAGTCAACCGTTAGGGATCCTTCCAAGGTTACCTATTACTTTGGGAGGTAAAACTGTCCATATGGACGTGATGGTTTTTCTAGGCCCCTTGGATTTCAATCTGCTCTTGGGGCGCGATTACACCTATGCCATGGGAGCGCTTGTCTCCTCCCTTTTTCGGGTTGTCTGTTTTCCACATAAAGGACGGATCGTGACCATTGATCAGCTTTCATTCTTTGGTCCCGATGTGGCAGCTGGCCCGCCATCATCCCTTCCTAGTTTTTATCCACCCATTGTATCTACCCCACCGCAGGTCAAATATGTGGCTACTTACCCCGTGCCTGTGCTCAGTGATGATGTCGTCGTGCATCAAGTGTTGGGGGCATTAGGTCCATACTTCCAAGATGTTTTCCTTCCATTGGGAGTGGAAATCTTGGAAGCGATGACTTCTTGTTCATTGTGATGAGGTCTGTCGGAGCATAGTTCTTTTCCTTGTGTCAAGCTCCTTAAAAAATGAAACAAGCTAGTTGGAGCATGATTATTTTCATGTTTCAAGCTCCTTAAAAAATGAAACAAGGTCTGTTGGAGCAGAGTTCCTTGTCTTGTGTCAAGCTCCTTAAAAAATGAAACAAGGTTGTTGGAGCAGAGTTCCTTGTCTTGTGTCAAGCTCCTTAAAAAATGAAACAAGGTTGTCGGAGCAGAGTTCCTTGTCTTGTGCCAAGCTCCTTAAACCATGAAACAAGGTGTCCTAAGGATAGTTCTTTTAATGTGTCAACCTCGTTAAAATAATGAAACATGTTTCCCATTCAATTCGAGTCTTTGATAAGTTCTCATAAAATCCCAGTCGAGTCTTTCTTTTGATCTCGTAACTTGAACCTTCACTCCATCTGCCTTTCATATGGACTGAAGCTTGGGGGGCATGTACCTCGAATTGAGTCACCTTGCTGGGGGCATGCTTAATTTTTCAAGCATAGTTTGTTTCCATTTCAAGCTTGTGTAAAAATGAAACCGGTTTCAAGCATAGTTTATCTTTGTTTCAAGCTTGTGTAAAAATGAAACCAACTTCAAGCAGAGTTTCTTGATTTCAATCTTGTGTAAAAATGAAAACTTTCCCATTTTACCTCTTGTGATTGCCATTTTTATCAGTGTGTTTTTGCTAGATGAGCCTTGGTTTTCTCACTCCATCGTCGTTATCTGCTTGGCCGATCATATGCCTTCACTTGATTGTTTTACCCATTCCTAAGGAACCGCTGCGATGAGTGGTCTTTTTAGCCAACCTCTTAACCTTTACTTGTTCTGAGCAGTTCCACCATTACCAGAACTAGTTGCTACCCTTTATACCACTCGTTCCTCTAGGAGGAGTCACCTTTCAGCTCTTTTCTAACTCTTGAAAACTGAAAAGATTGCCGAGTTCCTTGTCATTTTGATCTCATTAAAGTGGCTGCGAAACGACATCTACCCAGTATATGTTTACCCCTTTTTCGGGCTGGGATAGATTATTTACGAAAAAGGAATACCCTAGCCTATTGTGACTATGAGGTTTTCTCAGACATAGTTTTCTACCTTTTTGGATATGAGGAACTATCTACGAAAAGGGACCATTGGAGTTTACTTTTCCACTGTATTTTCAAACTCTCTAAATATGAAAAGACGCAGAGTTCTTCCTTTGTCAAACTCGTTAAACCCTGATGACATCGAATCCAGTCACAATGACACTACTCGAGTCTCTCCTTCCTAGGGCTCGTTAAATGTACTAGGATGGATCCGTCCGAAGGACGGACTTATATTACAAGCATATGTTATCCCCTTGAAGCTTGTTATAAAAAATAATTGGGGTACTCGCCAGAAATGGTGGGGAAAATGGAACCAACATCATTATCGTGTCGGTAGTATGTCGCTCTTGAACATGGCACTTGTCTGCATTCGTGTCGTGTTGGGGATATCTCATCTCATTTTTTTCCACTTGCCTCTGTGGGTTTGGGTGATCCCTTTTGACCTCTCATCTGCTCTTTGCCTTTTCATCATGACCCTTGATCTTTTGATGTCAAATACTACCAAATCCATTGTCGTGCCGCCGATATGTTCAAGAGAAGTTGACCTCTGCACGTATGAACCTTCCTTTGATTCTCATCTGATCCCGATTCACAAATACATTATGTTCCTCTATCTCGCATCGATGATGTGGGAAACACTATGGCCCACCTTCGATCAAGGTCACTTCCTGTCGACTTTAGCTCATTATCCAGGAAGTTGATCTAGAGACTCCCTTCTAGTACTTGGAGCCTGCATACCTCAATGATAGGTTCTTCGCATTTGACGTGAGGTTTTCATCATTGGCCTCCGATCGAGTGATTCTGTGGGTGTTCGACGTCAGCTCATTGTTCACATGCCGTAGATTGTACCTGTAGTACCTTGAGGGCCATCATCATTATTGGTGGTACCTCTCGCATCTGTTAACAGCTTTCATCATTAGCTAGTAATCAGATTATGTTCTTGCATGTTCGACTTCAGCTCATTTATTCACATGCTTGGACTTGTACTATGTTCGGGTCGAGATGGAGCACAAGACCCTGGATTGTGTCTGTTGTAATCCAGGCTGCGATTTTGTGGATTATTATGATTGGTTACATGACTCACTTACTGGATGGTTGTGACCATAGCTGAGTCTATTTATCGATCCTCACTGGATGGCTGCGTCCATGCCTTGGATCTAGATTATTGTATACTCTGTTATGGATGGCTGCGCCCATACCGCATATAAATCATGTATATGAGATATCAATTGTATTTCTCTACGCAGTTTTTCTGACGGCGGTGTTTTCAGTTGGACACATTCTCGTAAAGCATCTCACCCCTCTCTCTCTCTCTCGGGCCTCATGCTTTAGGGGGCATCTGTTACACAGAAATTTGTCACTGTCCCTGCAATTCCCCATCCCTCACAATTGGAGGGCTTATTCCATGACCTGTGAGCAGTGACATGCCTTGAAATCACTTTCATGACATCCCTCTGAACAAGAGCTTTCATTTCCTTGAAGACATCTCCTTGTGGAAAACCCTAAAAATGACCCTTTTTGCATTAGCGCGGGAAAACAGTTCAGTACCCATGCTAATGGGGAAAATCCTTCAAAGAGGTCGTGCTAATTGGTGCTCTGTCCCAGAGTCGCACTCACGCCAGCCAATTTAAGGATTGTTTTTTAAAAGTAAATGGCAAAAGTTTCGTCCTAACCAATTCATGAACTGGTATCTATCTTGAGTTGGGAGGTTTGGCTCTGGATTTCCATGTAGAGGAAGTGGTTTACCACCTCTCATGGAAGCTTCCTTGAGGATAGGGCCAATCCCATGATTATAGGGATCCCAACTCCCCTTCCTCCATCTATAAAAGCTTGCCCATCCCCATTGCAAGCTAGTCTTCAAGTCTCCAAATTCCCAAGAGCCTAATGCTGCAAGAGCTTTGATCCATTCCCTTAAAGCCAAATCCAAGAAAGGAGATCATTGTCGAGACATCCGAGGAGAGAGGTTTGTCTCATCCCTGACAAGATTTTTTGAGACGTGTTCCACTGGCGACCCTCCGAAGGAGAATTCAACATTAGGGCTATGGTTGTATTCTTCTTTGATTGATTAATGATAAGCGACTATTGGTTATGGTTCCACTCTTGTTGTTGATTATGATGTTGAGTTATGTCTTCTCTGACTAACATATAGTTTCATATACTATATTTTACTCTTGCGTTTGTTTTGTTTCTTGCATGTGCGGGTGTCTGATCACGAAGATCGTGAGGATTGTGATCTGCCAGAGCTAAGGAACGGGAGCGCTACTTTCTCTACAAGCGACAGCGTTGGATTCCAAGTAAGCCTTCATCGCTGGTTGGTTTATTTTCAATTAGGAACCTGCACTATAGCGTGAACGATTGTTGCTAGACCCGATCTGGGCTAGTAGGGATCGCCTCTGTCTGCAGAGGGGATTTACCTCCACAACAGCCTGGTACATGCATTACATATTTTAAAAATAAGGGTTTACCTAACTTGATTTGGAAAGAAATAGTACCAATCCCAGTAGCGCTATACCTTTTGTCATCACCCATTTCGAAATGCATCTGGAGGTCCTTCTCCTCCAAGCTACTGAAACTTTCTCTATCTCCCATCATGTGGAAATATGCACCACTATCGAAGTACCACATCAAACTCATTACAATTTACACCATTCATGAAATAAGTGAGAAGTCAAGCTCAAATTGTGAGGCAAGGGCCTCACCAGCTGCAACTCCAACAACCTTGTTCTTCTTCTTCTTTTGTGGACAATTTCTGGCAATATGTTGATGCTCATGAAAGTGAAAACACTTCACTTTGCACATGTTGTGCTCCTTTCCATCTTCATTGGCCTCAGATTAGAATGGAATTTCTTCCCCTTCCCCTTCTTCGCCTTGGTTGCCAAAGAACAATCCTCTTCATCATCATTCTTTGATGAATATCCATCTCTGGTGTTCTGCTTGAACTCCTCCTGCACCAGGTCCAACCACATTTGTTCCCAATCCAGCAATTTTCCCATCTATTGACAGAGTCTTCATAACTGTGCCAACTCTTAGGAATTCCTAGGAGAGACAAAATTTCCAAATCATCATCAGTGATAGTTATTCCTACACTCCCAAGCTCATCCCTACATTGGAAAAACTTTATTAAGTATACCGGAATAGTGTTGTTCTTTTCCATCTTGATCTTCCTGAGTTTATCTTTGAGTACCAATTTCCTATGGTCACTGCTACTTTGGAATAGATCTGTCAAATCATTCCACATAGCATATGGTGTGGCTTTCCCATGGAGGCTTGAGAAAATGTAGTCTTGTACTCCCTCCAACAATATCCTCCTCGCCCTTGCCACTTTCTTTTTCCATGCATCAAGATTTGCAGTATCTGGCTTAGGAACATCTTTGTCAATGAATTCCTTCAAGCTATTATCTTCAAGTACTGTCTCCATCCTATCCCTCCAAGCAATGTAGTTCGAGTTTCCCTCTAGTGCATACTCTAACCTCAAGCCATTGAAATCCATTTCGATCTTGAATCAGTTGTAGCACCAAGAAAGTCTTACTACAAGTTCGAATTCTTTCCAACAACAAACTCCTGTGCTCCGATACCATGTAGAAATTATTCAATATACATGTATGTCCTGGATTCTCATAATCTAACAATATGATACTATTAAATGTAACAGAATCATTTCTACTAATCTTTTCAAAAATTTGAAACACAACCACCAATTACAATATCATGAAGAAAGATCAATCACACATAACACAGATAATATACCAGGGGAAAGCTTATATCTAAAAACCCAACTATCTTCTATTATGTATTATATCATGGATCATGAAACAATTACATACAAAGCTCCAATCCAAGAGCTCTCAGTAGATGAGCTAATTGTCTCACACTGTCATACAAAAATTGGAAAATCCCTTAGCCAATTTACTGTCTCTAGACAACCTGCCTACACTGCACAATCCCTGATGGTAAAGAAACCTGAATGAATGATTGCCTTGCCTTCCTTTACTGTGTAAATATAATGGGAACATCCAATGTGTTTGTGGTTGCATGTGTGCAGCCAGAAAATGTCACAACTAATATTGTACTTCCCTTTCACCTAGAACTCAACTGGGTCTCCACTGGATCTGACATGCATGCAGCTAATAATAGTAAAAACATTAGTTTCATGCGAGAACACTACATGTGAATCAATTTATATTTAATTCACCTGATCTCTCACTAGTGTATCTGCAGTTACAACTAGCACAAATGGCTTTAACTCACTTAACTGAGTTAAACTGATTTACAACTCATGTGCCACTGCACTTCCAAATATGTTACAACTAGAATCACTCTGTTACAACTCAAGTCACTCTGCATGTCCCACCAACCAACCTCTTAACTTGAAATTCACTTAGCTAACTGATTTTCCACTTTAGTTAACTATTTCCAAGTCCACATTGAGAATATATTATGGTTTATTGTCCATCCAAATTAAGGGATAATAATAGTCGACATGTATCTATAAATAGACATGCAATCTATAAATAGAATTTGGACATATAAATATACATACACCCAAAAATAGCATATGTGGGCCCCACCTTATTGTAGGTGCTTAATTTTCACTAGGATCATGGATGTTGTTTCCGGATGCCAATTTCACTGTTTCTTGTTGCAAACTTCAACATGTTGGTGTTGGAGGTCCCAGAGTCTGGTGCTCTGCCTTATTCTTCTATTACCAAGTTAGACCACAAACGCTGCCAGTCTGGTAACTTCTTCCTCCCATTGACAGAGTCTTGATAACTATTCCAGCTCTTGGGAAGGCCTAGAAGAGCTAGGCTCACCAATTCATCATCGGCTACGATCACACCAACACTTCCAAGCTCATCTTGACGTTGAGTGAACTTTGCCAAGTATGTTGGTACTGTCTCACCCTCCTCCTTCTTGATATTTCTGAGCTTGTCCTTCAGTGCCAAATTCCTTTGGTCTCTGTTGTTCTGAAACATATCTATCAAGGCCTTCCACATATCATATGGAGTCGCCTTTACATGGAGACTCGAGACAATATTATCTCTAACTCCCTTTAAAAAGATCCTTCTCACCTTTTCTACCTTCTTCTTCCATGCATCAAGAAGTTGGGAATTTGTTGCAGCGGGCTTGGGAATATCAATATTTATGAATTCCTTCAACCTGTTGTCCTCCAACAATACCTCCATCCTATCCTTCCATGCAATATAATTCAAATTTCCCTCGAGTGCATATTCGAGTCTCAAGCCATTGAAAAACATTTTGATCTGTTGCTGGACCCTGAAGAATAAATCTGCAAATTTGAAACTGCTCAAGACAAACTCAATTTATCATATTCTATTGTGATTCTTGGCACTCAAATACAATGTAGAAATTGTATATAAAATATATACCAATGGATTCAATCCAATCATGTAATGACTAAAATAAGATACTGAATCCTTCTACTATATTTGCGGAATATAAAACACGATCTCTCAATCACACGCAAGTAAGAGAAAGAAATTATCAATAACACAACACAATAGGTATATGGGGAAATCACCTTCTCAAAACCCATCTATCATATATTTTACACAGTCAAAGAATCATGAAACAATACAATGCTTTCTCACACCGAGAAAATCTTGCACTCTACCGATCATCTCACCCTGATCCTGCTCAAAACTTACTAACAATTCTCAGGAAAAATTGACCAACACTTAGCCAATTCTCAGCCCCTGCTTAGCCCAGCCTTGCTCATGCAATCCCTAGGAAATTAATCTCTATTAAATAGGATAATCAACCTTCCTTGACTACACAATCTTTCATGAGCCTTCCTCTGACTTTATAATTGCGCCCGAGCAATTTGCTAATAATACAACTAATAGTTAACTTCCTTTTAACCTCTGTCTCAATTGGGTCTTCATCACAATTGACATGCATGTAGCTATTAATAGCAAATCATCAGTTATCTGTTTGATCACTACTTGTGAATTAAATCTAATCTAACTCACTTGACCTCTCACTAGCTCATTGCTCAGTTAGAACTAGTTATACTAATTTTAACTCAATTAATTTGAGTTAATTGATTACACATGCACTAAATTAATGCATTAAATACAACTGGACCCTGAAAATAATAGAATCATTCTACATGCCTCACCTTTGACTCTGAACTTGAAATTATTGAGCTAACTCAGTGTTTTCGACTTACTTAGCAGATACAAGTTGTTATGAGATGAAATTACAATTTATTTTCCAATTTATTTTAAGGGATAAATAAATTAGACACACACATTTAGCGCTAGGATGTAATTTAATTCCTCACTCATGTGTGACTGGAATCCCACACCAGTTATGTGGTCAATTTTTGTCCATTATGGATGCCAATTTCACTATTTCTTGTTGCAAATTTTAACACTAGCCAAGTACACTTGTAAAAATAATTATATTATAATTTTAATTCCCATGCACTTCAATCTTACTCTCTTTTATATGGTTTATCTAATTACATACACAAAAACATAGTCCATAGGACTAATTTAAGGACTTTAGGATTAGGAGGTATTAGAGCTAGTTTTTCTTTAAATTAGTATTTTATGTCAATTCTCCAATTTTAATAGAATTAATGTTTAATGATTGAATCCAAATCACATTATCGGTGGATTTTAGTTCACATTATTGTTGGATTTCATTTCAACTAACTTATGACATAGTTTTTGTATTTGTGCAATATTAAATAATATTTTTAATTTCACAAAATATTGGTAAATATTGTTCAAAATATTTTTTTAACCCTTTTTATAATTCTCTATATTTATAATATAGTTTTTTTAATGTATTTTTATACTTATATATATTTTATTTCCATTTCCTAAACATAAACATTATACGTTTTTTTTTCTTTTCTTTTCTGGAATCCGGTGCATTTTTGTTTTGGTGTAATCTTGATTTTTGTTGTTTAAAATGGGTTTATAGGTTCAACACCATAAAAAACATCCGGGGCACTCAAATTGTCGAGAGTTCACATCTCAAAATTATGATTCCAATAAATCCCTAATAGATTCCAAGCAAATTAAACCTCAAAATATGTTAGAAAACCTTCCAAAACATATAACAAATAGACTAATTGTTTTATTACACTAATTCTCCCCTCAATACCTACAATATTTACTTTATTCTTCACAATTTTAAAACCGCTCCATTAATAAAAATGTTATTATGTCCTTCAACAAAATAAAACTCCATAACTCATACATGGAAAAGCGAGGGAATCTAAGAAAATTCCAATCTTGTCAAGGTCTTGAGTGGGCCTCGTGGTTAAGAGAATGTGTTTCCTTCTAAGAGGCCACAAGTTCGAAACTATAGGGGGGTAGAGTATGTATGCCTCCATAGACTTAGCAGTCAAATCGCTGCATGGAGGTGGGTCCCTTGTCCCACAAACAAAGGGGTCTCATACACCAATTTAGTGTCTCTCTTAGCTGTGACCTTAAAATTGGATAATAATAATAATAATGTATTTCCCTAACCATAATCATAATATGACCATGAGAATATGTCACATGAGATAAATTGCATTCTCATTCACGGTATTCCATGCGAATATGTCGACCTAATCGCAATGTATGTTAAATTTTAAGACTATAAAGATTGCATTTTGTTTTACTACTATGCTCATTTGAATCAATGTTTATGATTATTTCCATAAGATCTATGTGAAAATAAACGTGTATTTTAACTACTCTGGAGTACGTATCGACACTTTAAATCACAAATTTTCAAAATTTGTAAATATGCACATGTTCTTAAGTAATATATGGAAATTGACCCATCTAAAAATTGCCAAAAAAATTATATATTTCTTCTATGAGAGCAGAAATGAGGACCTTGGCATCAATTATTCATTGGGTGGGTATGAGAGTATAGATACTGTGTGGAAGTGTCTAAATCACTTCTGCAAAAGCCATCCATGCCACAATGAAGAGGAATAATGAAGATGATTGAAAAGAAAAATCAAATATGCATAAAAGGGATGGACCTTATAGTCTTCAACTTAAGAAAACATAAAATTCAGTAGCTTAAGCATTGATAGAAATATTAGTATTACATCTATAAGATTCCAAACGATAAATATTTCGATAGATCTAGAACATCTTAGTGTTTTGATTAGAAAAAAATTTCTTCAAGAACAAGAACACATATAGGATCTAGAAATGTAGCCCTTTTATTTATATTAGTAGCTGAAAACAAAACACATGCCCATACAATAAAATTGGGGCTCCTGGAAATGACATACATGAATTCTCATTAAAATACTGATCTAAGACATTGAAGCTCAATCTTGGACCATGCATGGATCCACCAGAAAAAATTCACCACGAGGTTTTTCACCCTGGATCAAAACTAGAACTGGCCACGCCAAGTTCTCAAGAAAACAAAATAGGATATATAACTCAAAATGATCCCAATGCCTAGCTTCTATCCCATTTTATGGGCTTGATAGACTCTCCAAGGACGTTATTTTATTATTTTCCCTTGAAAAATGATGGCAAATACCATGGGCTGATACCATGGGAAAATACCATGATAAATACCATGAACAGATTCTGTCCATTTTGACTAGATCAAGAAAGGGAATATTAGAAATCCTCTAGCCTAAAGATTGCTTGCCCTCAATCAATTCACTATTATCCACAACAAAAGCATTTATACCAGGATCCCGTACAACCCAATGTATTATTCCATACCTCCATGCTAAATGATCATGAATGGATCCCAAACAATCATGCGACCAATCCTTCTCTTGATAGATTCATCTAGGTCCCAAACAATCCTTCAACCAATCCTGGCCCCAATGGATTCTCCTAGATCACAATGCCACCTAAGTTCTAGGACCTGTGGGTTATGGTACCATCTCAACCCTCTATCACTGCTCGTGCCAAAGGGCCCAAGCTGAAATATGCCCTTGGCTATGAGTATCCTCCTAGGAATCAACCCATCAATAGAGTACCAACTCATAATCTCTCGCCAATCCATTCCTTGGGAAGTATGTGATATCACAAAATTATGCTTGATTGGCTACCTATCAAACAACTCAGTGTAATTTTTTCAAACCATCTTTTGAATGAAGCTTAGCCTCTTCAATTTGAGAGGGCTCTCTCAAGGGGTTTTTATGGTATTGAATAATGATAGTACTAGATGGCTAACTCTATGGGAAATGCAACTTGTTTTTAATGTTTGCAGGTTGAAAAGAATGCAGGCTTACTACCATTGGGCTTATGCAGTCAAAATCAGTATTTTCAGTGGAAAATTTTCTTGACATGGAAGCTAAGGAAGATGAAGGTCTTTAATAGAGGCAACTCACACATAAAACATAGGAAAACACAGTCATTTCATCACTAAAGGAAGTCAGAGCATAAATTATGAATTCTAGGTAATAGATATGAAATCTACTGCAAGTGGCAAAAACATAAAGATATAGATCAATAATACATTAAAAACCTCATGAGAATCTCAGGTATGTCAAGAAGAGAGTCATTATGTATTATTGATATAAGTCAAATACATAAAAGCAACAATTTGGTGCAAAAAATCTGCAACCCTTCACTAATTCGATGCTTTGTCTTTAAATAGACATTCTTTACAACAAGGAAGATCTACCTGGTGGCTAGACCATTGAATTCTCCTATGACACATCACATAATTGAAATACATGACTTATAACAGAAAACTGACAACTACACCTTAAAGAAAACATCTCATAATAGGAATCTAACTCCTATTTATTACATAACTCTATCTTATCTATGAAACAATTACATGATAGTTACAAAATAAGTATCACATACTCAAAAGAAACATGACAGAGTTCATTACCACTTTACATATTTAAAATCCTCCTAGACTTGTGGACCATAACCCTATTTTTTAGGAATGCATGACCCTTATCTTCAAATCTGCTTTGGCTGATGACCTTTCATCATAGCACTCCCTTCGAGTCATAAATATTTGATGATAAGCTCCATTGACATGTTGGAGGAGTCCAGTTGTCCAAAACTTCCATTAAGATGCTCCAAAACCTTTAACAATTGCTTGCTACGAAAACAGGATAGTTTCGTAGTGAGTTTTGGTAGCGTTGAAAAAGTGGCTTCTGCACCCAATAAATTTGCTCCATTGATGTTCCATGACGTCAATAAAGTCATGACACATCACCACCATGAATCTCCCTCCTTGAAAACTAAAAAAAGTGACTTTAGATGCAAAAATGCTGCTACAGGTTTTTTCGTAGTGTTTTCCTGGCTTTAAGCCCACAAAACTATGTAGAAAAATAGAAATTGCCTATTTCAAAATTGTCTTCACAAAGTGATCTCCTGCTGAAAAATTTTTATTTTATACATGTAATGAACCTCATAAGACATATTTTATCTCAACTTACTAATCCTATGGTGTTCCTCCTCATTTATGACCAGTTGAGCAGTGGGCTCCTCAACCACAGTCATCTTCAAACCATTCTTTTCCAACTCTTCATGGACCAGTTCCAATTGTTCTTAAATGTCTTTGAATTGGTCCTTTAGTTTGGATTGCAAGTGCAGGTTTAACTTTTTGTTGTGCTTTACCTCTCTTCTTAGTGGCTGAGTCCACTTTATCATATTTTCTGTGTTTTCCAAGGTCTTTGAGACACTTGTGACTTGATCTTCCCAAATTCTTCTCATTTGTTCAAATTGAACCCTTTCAGCTATATGATTCTTTGCCTCTTTCCTCAAGACTTATATCTCTTCATTTGCATCTTTCAACTACTCCTCAAGGGCTTCAAGTTCTAACTTTTCAGTGATTTTCTATTTTCCCTTCTTTTGTTTAATGACCAAATCTTCTTTTGCAAGTGAGGAGAGGTCTATGATGCTTGGTGGTGGTTGAGTAGTTTCAATAACCTTCTGAGTCTCTTGGCTTATTTCCAAAACCTTTCTTGCATGTCTTTTCATTGGTTTTCTAGCTTGAAACATGAATCCATCATCATCACCTGCAAACTCCAATTTTTTAGATGTTTTTCCTTTATTAAGCTTCCTTCCTCCCTCATCTATGTCTTCAGCTTGGATAATGGGAGTTTCTTCAATATCAATTCAATAGAAGATGTCCTCTCCACCACTATTTGGCTCCTAGTAACTCTCTTTCTCCTATGTTTGCTAATTGTTGCCTTTTGTTTTGTAGGTGTAGCTTTGGGTGTGTCAACCTTCTACAAATGCTCTGTCTCCATGCTCACTGGTTCTAACTGGTCTGCCACTGTTGGTGATGAAATATCTCTAGGTTTGGGATCTCTTTTAGGAAAAAAAACCTCAAAACCACTCATGAACATAAAGGATGTCCAATCTCTTCCTAATATCTTCAACTCCTCTAACACCAACAACTTAATCAAACCATGGTGAAAGAGAGAAGTTTCATTTCCTTCTTTTTTAACTTGGACCTTACCTGACATTTTAGTTATACTTATGTATAAGTAAAAGGGAAAGTCAAGAGACCTCTTACCCACAAAATGTAGCAGAAGCCTAAGGTGTTAGGAGTAGACCATGTGAAACCTCCCTTCATAGGTGAAGTACTTCTGAATGATCATCAACAACTTTGAGTAGTTGTCCTTCATGTAGCTCCTTGGGATAGCATTTGTGAGATCACTTTCACTATGCTTTGTCTTGATGGATTCTTTGCAGTCCTGCATGGTGACTTGATGCCTTTAAACCATTTCTCCCCTCCTCTACGGATTCTTTTTGATGTTTCAATGATGTCTGGTGTTACTATGAGAATTAGCATGCCCACCTTTGAAGTTGCTCGACTGAAACTGTTAGAAAACTCTTTAGAAACATGTAGATGATAACCCTGTAGCCTTTAGCAGAATTGCAAGAAAAAAGTTCTTCTGAATACCTCCATGGCAGTTGGGTCTTTGTTGAGCAGATTCATGTCCATGGGATCATACCTGCGGTAGTGACCACCTTTGTTGGTCTTCTTCCTTGCATCCATGGTGAATTTATATCTTCTCAAGCTTGCTTGAATAATGACACCTACAACCTTTGAAAATGCTAGAAACCTACTTGGCTTGATGAAGAAGCTCTCCATAACTCAATAACATGCAAATATGAAGTGGAGAATGAAAAAAAGACTCAATTCGATAATTTTTTATGGTTTTGATGACAAATCGTGACTTAATCATGACACATGCATGCTAAAAATAGTAATGATGACCTCAGACATGAACTTTGTACCTTGATTTAACCCTAACATATTCAAATGACATCCACCTTAAATCCTCCAATGATGAACTAACACTTCACCTCAAGTTTGACAAGACAGATAGGAAAGTTGTTTTCATAGTGTAGCTAGTTCATTTTCTGACAGTTTCGCTACGAAATTTTTAGGCAGTTTCATAGCGAAAACTGCTATTTCACAGTGTAAAACGCTACGAAAAGATGTATAAGTACCTTAAGTGTCCTTTTTGAATTTTAACTCTTGGGAAATGACATCTGAAACCTAATGATGACTGATGGGAAATGACATGACCTAAATGGAGGTGGGTTTGAACATTAGGATAGGTTAATGATGAAAAAAATTATATTTTCCTCTACCAACTTGTAAAAAATGAACACTATGACCATGTCAAATAATTTTTCACTTTTTCTGAGTGATAACAGTAACTCCACTTGGGATGGTGTGCCCTTGTGGTACACCTAAGGACCTGTAGTTCCAGTTCTATCCATCTTCTTGGAAATAAAAACTCTGAAATTTTCCAAGCTTCCTCCAAACTCTAATGGCCTTCACCTCAGGCTCAAGCTTGATGATCAACTTGTCTTTATTAGCAAAAAAACATAACAAATTGGAATATATACAATGAAATGAAAGATCGGTAGAACTTAAGAGGAATACTGCTTCAAAAACCTGCCATTGACAAGCCCTCCAGCACAAGGTTGTCCATCCATATCCTGCAGTAGGTAAGTGTTGTTGCCATGGAATGTAGCTACTATGAATGGACCTTTCTAGATATTCTCAAACTTACCATATTTCCCCTTTTCTTCAATTCTAGCCTCCCACTTCAATACCACATCTTGAAACTGAAAGTTTTCCCCTTTGACCTTCCTGTCAAATGTCTTCTTAATTTTGTTTTGAGATTGCTGATTGTTGTTATATACTTCCTCCCTTTTTTCTTGTAGAGCTATCAACTAATTTATTCTCCTCTGAATTGCATTTGGCTCCTCCTCCAATCCTTGCAGTAGCTTCATAATAGGCACTCCCAAGGATGTAGGAAAAATGGCTTTAGCTCCATACACCAACTCATAAGGTGAAGTATCAATTCACCTTTTTGTACACACTCTATCAACCCACAGAGCATATTTCAACTTCAGATGTCAAGACTTTTTATTTTCCTGCAACACCTTCTTAATAATCCTCACAATGCTTTAGTTAGAAGATTCAGCAAGACCATTACCTTGTGGGTAGTAAGCAGTAGAGTGTCCAAGTGTAATGTGATATTGATGGCAATAACTCATCAACCTCTTAGATTTGAAATCCTGTGCATTGTCAGTGATGATCTTCAAAAGACAACCAAACCTTGAAAATATGTTATTCTCTAAGAATGAAATGATAGCTGCATCATTTGCTTGCCTAGTTCGGATTGCTTCAATCCACTTGGTGAAATAATCAGCTGCTGTCAGGGTCCAATGATGCTACCCTGAAGATGATGGATGAATCTCACCAATAAAATATATCCCCCACTGCTGGAATGGCACCTCAACATAAATAGGCATCAAGGGTAAAGGAACAAGCTTTTTCTTACCATCAAAAATATGGCATTCATGGCAAGCAACTATCTTCTTGTAGACATCTTTGAACATAGTAGGCCAGTAGTACCCTGCTCTAAGAATCTTTTTTGTTGTGGCTTTCCAATAGTGATGATCTCCACAATCTCCTTTATGAAACTCCTCAATCACTTTTTCATATTCCTCTTCCAACAAACAATTCAAAAGAATACCACCAGTATCTTTCCAATACATATTTTTATCTATGATGTAGTAACTCAAAGATTTCAATTTTACAAATTTTACTTTAGACTTTGTTAATTCAGCAGGAGCTCTATGATGATGTAAGACAAAAACAATGTCTCTATACCAGTCAAAAATAATGTACTTCTCTTCAATGGGAATCAACTCTTCATCTTCATCTAATAATTCTGAAATTTCTGCAATTAAATTCATATCAAGACAGTCAAAATTGGACTGAGCCATCAACTTTGCTAGCCGCTGACCTTTCACCAATTTTGTAGGTCCGATTTCTATATCATACTCTAGAAGGCTAGCTATCCACTTCCCTCTCTTACCATTAGGATCAACTTGAGTCAAGGTGTCCTTCACAGCAACATTAGGAACAAATGCTATCACATGAGAATGCAGAATATAAATTCTAAAATCTTTGATGGCTTTGACCAAAGCATATGCTTGTTTCTCTAGGATTTTGTACTTCAACTCTAAATTATCTAGGATCCTGCTAAAAAATGAAGTAGGTTGCTCAGTACCTCGTTGTCCTTTCTGCAGCAAACCAACAATTGTATTTTCTGATGCAAATGTAAAAACCAGAAATTCCTTTGAAAAATCTAGGTTAATCAACACTGGTGCTTGAGTGAGTACCTTCTTTATTTCCTCAAATAAGCAATTTGTTTCAACTATCCATTTAATGCCATCTCCTTTCTTCAGCATCTTGGTTATGTATTTGACAATCTCAGCAAATTTTGGAATAAACCTTCTCAAAAAATTCACCCTTTCAAGGAAAGACTGAATTTCCTTCTTGCTTTTAGGAAGATCCACTTTTTGAATGGCATTGACCCTGTTTGGATCAATATTTATCCCATCTTTAGATATAATTTTCCCAAGAAACTTTCCAGAAGTTAAAGAAAAAATACTCTTAGTGGGATTAAGAGAAATACCAAACCTTCTACACTTCAACAGAACTTTCTTTAGATGCTTCAAATGGTCTTCCTCTCTCTTTGAGAAAATTGTTATGTCATCCAGATAGAAAACCACCAACTTATCATTTTCATCAGCAAAGGAAATTTCCATTTCTCTTTGAAAGGTTGCTCCTGCATTCATCAGACCAAAGGGAATATTAGCATACATGAATGTCCCCCATGGTGTGGTTAAGCCAATTTTCTCCTAATCTTCTGGGTGCACTAGTATCTGATTGTATCCTGAAAAACCATCTAGCATAGAAATCCTTTGGAAACAAATAATGTTCTGCAGAATTTGGTCCATCTTTGGGAGAGGGTAGTTGTCCTTCAGAGAAGCTTTTTTCAAGTTTCTGAATTCAATGCAGATTCTGATTTCTCCACTCTTTTTCCTGATCGGTACCAAGTTAGCAAGACATTTGGAGAATCTGATAGGGACAATAATTTTTGCATCAAAGAGCTTCTTAATTTCCTTCTCAACCAGAGGCATGAGAAGTGGATTAATCCTCCTCAACTTCCGTTTGAAAGGCTTTTCATTTTCTTTAACATGAATGGTATGCTAAATAATAGTAGGATCATATTTCTTTAAATCAACATAACTCCATACAAAAACATCTATAAACCTTTTCATCATCTCAATATAATTATGTTTCATATCTATAGAAATAAATCTTGAAAGCTTAATCATTTTTGGCATTTCTACTGTACCAAGGTTACAAATCTCTACCTCTTCATCATCATCTTGCATCCTAGGAGATTTGAACACATCGTTTTGGTCAAAAAACTTTTGAAGTGGGATGAGACCTTTGGGTGTAGAATTATTCTTCAGCTGCAAAACTTCAGAATTACCCTTAGTTTCAGCAAGCATGTTTTGCTGATCTACTTGTGTGCTTTCAAACTCCTCTTTCAATTCTATTAATTTTTTACTTGTTGGTCATCTTCAAAAACTTACTAGTGAATTATGTTGTCAGGGATAACAGGCCTATGATTAAATTCAACCTCATATCTTTCAATGGAATATGTAGGGATAACAAATAGACTTGCAGAGACAACTACTGAGTTTTGATCCCTAGTCTTCACAATAAATGAGTATTCTTGAGATTTTTCTATCATCTACATGATCAAATTTATGTATGCTCTCATCCTCACATCCTTGGTTTGATGTACACCCTCAAATTGTTTAATAACTAATTCAGAATATCCATAAACATAAATATTTTGGGCACCCAATCTTTTCAAATTTTCTAGACCCAAAAATAGAGATTCATACTCAGACATATTATTTGTGCGATCAAAGTTCAGTTTGAAAGAATAGAACTTACTTTCATCCTCTGGATTTGTGATCCAAATTCCTGCTCCAGCCTCTTCTCTCCCTGTTGATCAATCAAAGTGTAATAACCACCAACCTTCTGCCTTTTCTTCACTGATTTGATGATTTTTTGCTTGTTGATTTTCAACCTCCTAAATTTTTGCTTTCTTTTCATCTTCTGCTTCATCAATTAGTTCATTGAAAAGAATATCTAATCCTAGTTCAGTTTCAACAACATAAATTGGGAAATTTTGAGGTTTTTCCTTACTACTTACCATATAAGCCATCCTTGTTTCTTTGTATAGTCATATTTTCTCACCAAAAATAGGAATGGTGGCATAAGTTAGGTCCATTTGCATGGTGCCTTTGATCTTTTCTTCCCAAGATCTGGATAGCAACATACCAAACTTGGGTGGAATGTCTTCTATCACAATTTCCATTACCATTGTCTTGGCAGGGACTTGTGTAAGACCAACAACAACATCCTTTATCAATCCAATGCATTGAACTCTTTTTGAATCAAAAGAAAACAAATCCTTATATGGCCTAGTGATTTCCAATCCCATCCTTTCCATAATCACTTTAGGCATGAGGTTATGAGAGACCCATGAATCCAACATGGCATTCTGTAATGTCATGTCATGAATATTAACGCTGAAATAGAAAGGAGGAACCTCTTCATTCTGCTCATCTTCCAACCTAGGTCCCAAATATATGGTAGGATGGTCCTCTTGAACATTAAGGATGTCAGCAGCTCCTCGTTGGGAATTTAGCATTTTTACAATTTTATTTATGTATTCATTCACCTTAAGAATTTCTCCAAAAGGGATTGGGATATTGGGATATTTATTTTAGAAATATCATTCTCCAAACTAAAATCAGAAGTAATTTTTTCAATGTCTTCGACAGGAGGAGGAGGTGGTGGATATTTTATAACCTCAACTGCTTTAGGGACATCTTTCTTGGGTTGTGTTTTATTTGTAGTAATTGGAACATTTTTGTTTCTAAGGTTGTATTACTTCTGCATCTCAAATATTGCATGTTGATAACCTTTAAGGTAATCAAATGGTTCCTCACCCTTGTTTACATCATGATCAGACTCATCATGTTCTTCCTTAGTCAAAAACATTCCAGACATGTTTTCATCTAGGCAATGAATGGAGTCTTCTGGTATTTTAGGTTGATCTTCTTTATCAACTAAATTTTGTTGGAAAGGAGGTCATACTTGAGGGTTAAGTTGATTTCTGTTTTCCCTTGGTCTCTACTGGTTTTGAGGTCTTCTAAACTAAGGATTTCTAAATTGTGGTTCATGTTGTGCAAGAGATGTAGAAGCATTCACAAGGGCAAGATTATCCATCAGTTTTTCCATTGTTTTAATCATGGAGTCAAATTTGTCATCTAAGGTGGAAGGTTTGTCTTCTTCTTTCAATTTTCTCTTTCCCATCTTGGAATTTTTAGCTGCTATCATATTTACTTCCACCTTCACAACATCATTTTTCATTTCTACCAGTGAAGGGGATTCTCTTTCTCTGAGCAAGATAGGAAAGTCATAGTCAAAAGCCTTAGCATATCTCAGTTCAGTTTCTACTGGTGGAGGCTTAAGATGGGCAGGGATGGAGTCATAAACTTTATTAAATCTCTTGGAGAAATTTTGAACAGTTTCATCAACAGCTCTTTTCAAACTATTGTACTCAGTGAGGGCTTTCACAGGGTTTGTTCTATTTCCCCACTTTCTCAAGAAGCTATCTTCAAATTCATTCAAATTATGAAGGCTTCCTAGGGCAAGGGCTTTGAACCACTTTCTGACCTCACCAGTGAAAAATTAAGCAAAGAGCCTCATTTTGACATCCTCATGGTCATCCTCCTCCCTCTCTATAAAGTCATTAAACTGGTCTACATGCTCTTCAGCTGTGATCTCTTCATCACTTCCCCAAGTTTTGATTCTAGCAGAATATTTGTTTGGAAGGGCATTAAGGACAGCTAGAAGAACAAGAGGAGCATACCTAGCAGGTGAAGCAACAGGTAGAGATGGAACATTTCCAGCCATGATGACATGGACTGTGGTATTTTTAGGGACAAGGAGGTGGTGTGGCTAGTCTTTGTAGTCCATTTACAATTGAACTCCAGTCAAGTAAAAGAAAACTAGTTTTTCTTCTTAGCAAGATTTCAAATGGGTCTAGTTCCTTCAAATTGTCTAAATATTCCCTCTCTAACAATAACTCTAATGTGACTGCCCCCCAGAACTCTTCTTTATCATTTTGGGTCACTAAGGCTGAGGTATCAATACCTCTTCTTTGTAGGTCTAAAACAATCTCAGTCAATTCTTTTTCGTTTTCAGACCTAAACAAGACATCCTGAATTTTATCATCAAACTTTTTATCTTCAGAACTTCTTAAAACTTCAGAGGACAAGGCTTTTGTGTGTAATGGAGTACTTGATTGTGCAGAACTGCCTTGAATGCCTATCGAAATTGTGTTTGGATTATCCACAATTGTAGGTGGATTTGGGTCTAGATTACTCCTCGTATATCTCCTTTTCGAAGCCACCTTTGAACATGAATTTTGAATGGAGTCACCAAGGTAGTTGCAGCCTCGAACATATTCTGAGCTCCTACTACCTTCAGGATTTCAGCTTCAAAATTTCAGGAAAAGTATATCATTAGACTCCCGGCAGACGCACCAAAATGTTATCACAAAATTGTACTTGATTGGCTGCTTATCAAACAACTCAGTGTAACTATTCCAAACTAGCTTTTGATTAAAGCTTAGCCTCTTCACTCTGAGAGGGCTCTCTCAAGGGGTTTTTATGATATTGAATAATGATAGTACTAGATGGCTACCTCTATGGGAAATGTAACTTCTTTTTAATGTTTGTAGGTTGAAAAGAATGTAGGCTTGCTACAATTGGGCTTATGGAGTCAAAAATAAGTATTTTCAGTGGAAATTTTTCTTAACATGGAATCTGAGGTAGATAGAGGTCTTTAATCGAGGCAACTCACACATAAAACATAGGAAAACACAGTCATTTCATCTCTAAAGGAAGTCAGAGCATAAATTTTGAATTCTGAGTAATAGAGATGAAATATACTACAAGTGATAAAAACATGAAGATATAGATCAATAAGACATTAAAAACCTCACGAGAATCTCAATTTTGTCAAGAAGAAAGTCACTATGTATTACTGATATAAGTCAAATACATAAAAGCAATAGTTTGATGCAAAAAATCTCCAACCCTTCACTACTTCAATGATTTGCCTTTAAATAGACATTCTTTACAACAAGGGTGATCTGCCTGGTGACTAGACCATCGAATTCTCCTATGACACATCACATAACTAAAATACATGACTTCTAATAGAAAAATCACAGCTACACCTTAAAGAAAACATCTCCTAATAGGAATCTAACTCCTATTTATTACATAGCTCTATCTTATCTCTGAAACAATTACATTATAGTTACAAAATAAGTATCACATGCCCAAAATACACATGACAGAGTTCATTACCACCTTACATATTTAAAACCCTCCTAGACTTGTGGAGCATAACCCTATTTTTTAGGAATGCATGACCCTTATCTTCAAATCTTCTTTGGTTGATGACCTGTCTTCATAGCACTCCCTTCAAGTGACAAGTATTTGATGATAAGATCCCTTGACATGTTGGAGGAGTCCAGCTATCCAAAACTACCATTAAGATGCTCCAAAACCTTTAACAATTGATCGCTATGAAAACATGACAGTTTCGTAGCGAGTTTTGGTAGCGTTGAAAAAGTGGCTTCTGCACCCAATAACTTTTCTCCTTTGATGTTCCATGATGTCAATCAAGTCATGACACATCACCACCATGCATCTCCCTCCTTGAAAATTGCAAAAAGTGACTTTAGAAGAAAAAAGGCCGCTACAGGTTTTTTTGTAGGGTTTTCCTGGCTTTAAGCCTAAGGAATGCTACGAAACTATGTAAAAACACAGAAATTGCCTATTTCAAAACTGTCTTCACAAAGAGATCTCCTGCTACAAAAACTTCACTTTTTGCATGTAATTAACCTTATAAGACATATTTTATCTCAACTTACTGCTCCTGTGGTGTTTCCTTCTCATTTATGATCAGTTGAGCAATGGGCTCCTTAGCCACAGTCATCTTCAAACCTTTCTTTTCCAGCTCTTCATGAATTAGTTCCAATTGTTCTTGAAGGTCTTTGAATTGGTCCTTCAGTGTCCTATTCTTGGATTGCAAGTGTAGTTTTACCTTTTTGATGTTCTTTACCTCTCTTCTTAGTGGGTGAGCCCACTTTATCAATTTTTCTATGTTTTCCAAGGTCTTTGAGAAACTTGTGACTTGATCTTCCCAAATTCTTCTCATTTGTTCAAACGAAACCCTGTCGACTCTATGCTTCTTTGCCTCTTTCCTCAAGACTGAGATCTCTTCATTTGCATCTTTTAAATGCTCCTTAAGGGCTTCAAATTATGACTTTTTAGTCATTTTCTCTTTGCCCTTCTTTTGTTTAATGGCCATATCTTATTTTGAAGGTGAGGAGAGGTATATGATGCTTGGTGGTGGCTGAGTAGTTTCACTGACCTTCTGATACTCTTGGATGCTTTCCAAAACCTTTCTTGCATGTATTTTCATTGGTTTTCTAGCTTGAAACATGAATCTAGTATCATCACCTACAAACTCCAAATTTTTAGCTGCTTTTCCTTTCTTGGGCTTCCTTCCTCCCTCATCTATGTCTTCAGCTTGGATAATGGAAGTTTCTTCAATATCAATAGCATGCAATATGTCCTCTAAGTTACGCTTAACCACTGTTTAGCTCCTTGTAACTCTCTTAATACCATGTTTGCTAACTGTTGCCTTTTGTTTTGCAGGTGTAGCTTTGGGGGTGTCAACATTATGCAAAGGATTTGTCTCCATGCTCACTGGTTCTAACTGCTCTGCCACTGTTGGTGATGAAATATCTCTAGGTTTGGGAACTCTTTTAGGAATAACAACATCTACCTCAAAACCACTTATGAACAGAAAGGATTTCCAATCTCTGCCTAATCTCTTCAACTCCTCTAACACCAACAACTTAATCAAAACATAGTGAAAGAGAGAAGTTTCATTTCCTTCTTTTTTAACTTGGACCTTATGTGACATTTTAGTTAGACTCCTATATAAGTAAAAGGGCAAGTCAAGAGACCTCTTACCCAAAAAATGTAGCAGAAGCCTATGTGGTAGGAGTAGACCATGTGAAACATCCCTTCACAGGTGAAGTACTTCTAAATGATCATCAACAGCTTTGAGTAGTTGTCCTTCATGTAGCTCCTTGGGATAGCATTTGTGACATCACTTTCACTATGCTCTGGCTTGATAATTTCTTGGCAGTCATGCATGGTGAACTTGATGCCTTTAAACCATTGCTCCCCTCCTCTATGGAATCCTATTGCTACTACAATGTTGTCTGGTGTTACTGTGAGATTTAGCATTCCCACCTTTGAAGTTGTTCCATTGAAACTCTTAGCAAACTCTTTAGAAACCTGTAGATGACAACCTGCAACCTTTGGCAGAATTGCAAACAACCTATTCTTCTGAATACCTTCATGGCAGTTGGGTCTCTTTTGAGCAAATTCATGTCCATGGGCTCATACCTGTGGCAGTGACAACCTTTGTTGGTCTTCTTCCTTGCAACCATGGTGAATTTATATCTTCTCAGGCTCTCTTGATTAATGACACCTGCAACCTTTGAAAATTCCAGCAACCTACTTGGCTTGATGAAGCAGCTCTCCAGAACTCAATAACATGCAAATATGAAGCGGAGAATGAAAAAAAGACTCAATTGGGTAATGTTTTATGGTTTCAATGACAACTTATGCCTTAATCATGACATATGCATGCTAAAAATGGTAATGATGAACTCAGACATGACCTTTGTACCTTGATTTAACCCTAATGGATTGGAATGACATCCACTCTAACTCCTCCAATGATGAACTAAAACTTCACCTCAAGGTTGACAAGACAGACAGGAAAATTGTTTTTCATAGCGTAGCTAGTTCATTTTCTGATAGTTTCGCTATGAACTATTAGGCAGTTTCGTAGCGAAACTACTATTTCAAAGTGTAAAACGCTACGAAAAGATGTAAAAGTAGCTTAAGTGTCCTTCATGAATTTGAAAGTTTGGGAAATGAAATCTGACACCTAATGATGACTGATGGGACATGACATGACCTAAATGGAGGTGGGTTTGAACCTTAGGATAGGTTAAAGATGAAAAAATTTAATTTTCCTCTACCAACTTGTGACAAATGAACTCTATGACCATGTCAAATACTGTTTCATTTTTTCTGAGGAATAACAGTATGCATATCTGCAAATCTCCTATGTTGATGTTGTTCGATGCTCAATTCATGTTGCTTCACTCGGTCACCCAACATGATGCATTTGGAGAACTCTACCCTGCTCTTCCCAATGTATAAAGGTGGGATGGTAGTGTTGCAAGCCTAATCTATGTACTCCTATAGAGGGCTACTCTGGAACTCCTAACTATACTCCTCTTCCTGCCTTGTGAGGGACTTGAGTCGTTCCTCAACACTAGGAAACTTTGTCATTGATTCGACACATACCCCTATGAGCTCCTCAATTTTTGTATTCTCCTGTAAGACAATGTCTTGGACTGTCCAGACCCTTTTCTTCAACATCATAAGATATGTATTGAAATGCATGATATCTTCCCAAAATTCCTCTTCTAGAAATTCTAGTGCCCTATTGAATGTCTTTGTATCTGTCTGCACCAGATGCCCCTCAACAACAACTTCAACTTGAACCTTTGACTGGACCTCCAAAAATGGCTCATTCTGCATACTATATTTATCATGCCTCCCCACATGATCATGCTCTTCATGTCGGTTTATTCTACCAAATCCTCATTTGATTCTCCTTGAATCTTCTCTTCCTATCCTTCTCCACCTATGGCAAAAATTTGTTGTCCATCCTTTCTCGTTGTCAAACATGGATGCACTGGTGGACCTGATTTCTCATACACTTTAAGGATGTTCTCTTGGATATCTATATACTCAAATCCCACATCATTAGGAGTAATTACCTCCTTCCTTACCCCATGTACTTTTTCAAGCTAATTGATTATCATCGGCTTGTCTTGCAATTTTATCTGAAAAACATGGTGGTGTTGCTTACCATTTGTACTTGACTGCTTAGATCCTTCATAGGTTCTCTATTGAAAACCCTTGAAGCCAACTATGGATGAATCTCCATGATCTGCCCTTGTTTCCTCCTTATCACTTGGACATGAATGGTTAAGGGCCCAATTTCCCTTGCAGATAAAGCATAGTCCTCTCCTCCTTAGTTCATTCTTGCTGCAAATTTTTTTCTTGCTCCCTCCATCAATCCTTCTCAACTCCTTCCTAGTTACCACCATTCTAAGTAATTTTTTTTCTTGACTAACTGCTCAACTAGATCATAGGAAACTAGTGATACTTGTGGTTCCTTCCTTCAAATGATCAACAATTTGGATTTTAGTATCTTGCATATGTCAACATCTCCTTTTAAGAACAGGGGCACAATCTTTTGCATGCATGCTTTGACATGGTCTGAATGAGCTGATGTAATAATGGTGTAAAATTTTTGGAGAAACTGAAATATCAACTCATCACATTCTAGATTCAACATGAAAGCGCCAAAGTTGAATTCTTCCATGAACTCTAAAATTCGCTGCTGCTTCTGAAAGGTGGGAAGTATGATGTTGTTCAACCCCTGAAGGGCTTCTACTATCATCTACAATATCTCGCTCATGATATCATTATTGTAAGGCAGTAGCGACGATGTCAAAGCTATGATCTTGTTGAGACAAGAAGAAATTGTGAGCCTGACCTCTCCACAGGGATGTTCCCAAAGTTTGGTTTGTATTAATGAAAGCATAGATGACCTGAGAGCCCAATTGAGTTTCTCCCATTTTGACTACCCCACATTCGAGAGACATGTATCTAATTCCTCCAATTTATGAATGTCTATGATTGACTCTTTTCGTTGCAATTCAGATCTAAATGTGAATAGTTTACCTCCACTTCCTTTCCCTTCCTTCACTTACCATGATTGATTATGTTATATAATAACATGGACCCTTTTTGAAAATGATATGCTGCTTTGACCATCATTTTGGTTTATGGAGGTATTTTTGTGTATAGGACCATATATTTCTAATAATTCATCAAAAAAATTCTGGATGTTTTCTAGAATTTCCTCAAAACCCATCTTCACATAGAAAAATAAAGAAATATTTAGGAATACACTGTCTCCTCCATAAATAAATAATATCACTGCTGGAATAAGAGACAATATCGTTGTAATACACTCAAATAAACTTAATATAAAACCCACCCAACTTAATATGAACATAAAACTCCATTGCAAATTATCAAACGCCAATAGCCACATACGCACAAACCCCATATGAGATTCACCGATTATCAATTTCATTAATGTATCTGGCCCACACATTGCAACAACTGACCCATCATCGCATTGATGCATCATGAACATTGTTCATAATCCATGGCTTAGCGAATGTGTGGTGCTGCAACCGCTTATGGCAGTGGATATTTGCGTTACAGGGTAGGAGTCGAGCGTCCTTTGCTCGGGGATTCACTCCTTTACTTGGTTTGATAACGCTTTGGAGTAGCCATGTGTCCTCATGATATGTGTGCTCGTTCCACTCTAGAAGTTTCAAGGCACCACAGTTCTACCAATTCCATCATGAATGACTCCATTTAATGATGCCCATGAAGAGATTTTTCTAGGCCATACAGTTTAAAAGTGGACAAATCCAACCAGTCAAATAGTTTTATGCGTTTTTAGTGGGAAAACAAAATGTGTGGCATGATCATTACTGAATTATAGGTAAACACCATCCACGATGATACACAGGGAATCAGGATCCCATTGCAAAGCCTACAAGACAACTACAACTACTAACACTGTGGGAGTTGCTATATAGACACCGCATATATAATTCCCATGTGCACCGCATTTCCTTGCAGGTCCAACAATGTTCGATGGGTAGACCATACGGATTTCAAGATTGCCCGAAGTATCCAACAAATGTTAAAACAAGATGTTGTTGCTTCAGTATCTGCAGGAAATCCTCAAAAAATACTTCGTTTTAGCGTGCAGGATGGGAAACCATAAAACCTTTGCCATTGTGCAGTTTGAGGATGCAGGAATGATATTGAAGATATATGATTTGGCTAAATATGGCGATGTAAGATTCCAAACGCTGTTGTCATCATGTGTAAACAAGGTCGAGACATTTGAATCAGATTTCCTTCATGTTGCCATGCTTCTTGGCAGTATTATGGGTGGATCCGAGTACAGTCAATCGATCAAAGCTACAGCTCAATATTGTTAGAATTTTAAATAAGACACAGGGATTTCACACACAGTTGCGGAAATCACTTTAATCAAGATAACGCATTTACTGAAGTTTACATAGAGTTGCGGAAATGATTTAATCCATACCATACAATTGCTGAAATCAAATCATATGAATTATCTTTTCAATACATAGTGGTGGAGATTAAAATCTCAACTATAGAGAGGAGAAAAAATAATCAAATAGTTTTAGTCAAGGTGAAATAGAATAAAACAGAGTTGCGGTAAGATTTACATTCACATAACACACAGTAAAACCGTAACTTGTGTTTTCACGCGTCCACCAAAATTTGCTCCACGATTTTCTCCCCTTGTCTTTCTGTACGTACATCTGCCACATTTCACAACACTCTCTCATCACTAAACTTACGTGTAAAATCTAAACATATATATCTAAGGCATTTCTCTCATCACTAAACTTACGTGTAAAATCTAAACATATATATCTAAGGCATTTAATTCATGACAAACATAAATTAATACACAATATGGGCGGACATCACTTTCTGAACATTACAGAGAGTGAATTAAAAAACACTTGCAGATTAATTGTTTTCCATACAGATTTAATAACCATGCATTAAATTCTCTTTGACTTTAATTATTTAACTTTGTTGTGGAATGGGTTATGTACTATGCTCAGAACTTGTCCTTCTATGTACATGCAATCCGCAACCTGCAAAACATTAACTGAGGTATGGATGTTGCTAGTTCATTTAACGCGGTGGTTGAGATTAATTTTCTAACACTCTCCCTTAATCGCAACTGCCGCCATTGACCATTCCCAGAAAATCTTTGAGATAAACAAAATTTTCACGTGTCAATGGATTTGTGAAATTGTATGCAAATTGTTCCTCTGACCTGCAATGCTGCAACACAATTTCACCATTTTTAACTAATTCTCTTATGAGATGATATTTAGCATCAATGTGCTTTGTTCTCTTATGAAAAACAAAATTCTTTGATAGTGCAATTGTTGAACTGTTATCATAGAAAATTGTGGTTTCTCCATCTTGTTAATGACATAAATCCTGCAACATCATTCTCATCCAAACTACTTGACACACTGTTGTTGTTGCAGAAACATACTTAGCTTCTACTATTGACAATGATACTATTGGTTGCTCCTTGGAAGCTCATGAAATGGCTCCCGAACCCAAATGAAAAACATATCCTGACATGCTCTTTTTGTCATCAATATTTCCTTCCCAATCACTATCAGTGTAACCAACCAGCCTAAAATCATTTGTTGTAGAGTAAAAAACACCATACTCCTTTGTCTCATTGACATATTTTAAAATTATTTTGGATGCTTGCCAATGTCTCTCCTTGGGTGTCTCCATGAACCTCGACACCAAACTCACTGCATACAGTATGTGAGGCCTAGTTGTAGTCAAATACATTAGGCTGCCCACCATACTTTTGTATAATGTCAGATTGACATTACTGCTGCAATCTTCTTTGCTCAACTTCAACCCCATGGTTGTTGGAGTTGGTGTTGGCTTGCTATTTTGCATATTAAACCTCTCTAAAATTTCCGCGACATACTTTGCTTGAGAGATCAAAATTCCATTTTTGTTTGCTTCACTTTTATGACCAAAAAAAATCTTAACAACCCCAAGTGAGTCATTTCAAACTCACTTTTCATGACTGCTTTGAAATCAACGACGAGGAAATCATCACTCCCTATAAAAATCAAGTCAACTACATATAAAGCGACAACAAGAATTTTACCGTCACTTTATTTGATGTAGAGAGTAGGTTCACCATCACATTTTTCGAACCCATTGTCCAACAAGTAGGAATCTACCCTGCTATACCATGCACGTGGTGCTTGCTTTAGCCCATAGAGAGCTTTTCACAACTTACACACCTTTTGTTCTTAGCCTTCTGCCTCATAACCAGGAGGTTGTGCAACATACACCTCCTCTTTCAGCACTCCATTCAAGAACACTGACTTTACGCCCATTTGATACACTTTCCATCTCTGTTGCGCTGAAATTGACAACACTATATGCATTGTCTCCATCCTTGCGACTAGCGCAAATGTTTCTGCATAGTCTCTTCCATGCTGCTGCTTGTAGCCTTTGACAACTAGCCTTTCTTTATGCCTTTCAATCTTGCCTTCAATATTGCTCTTGGTCTTATAGACCCACTTCACTCCAATGACTTATTTTATTTGCAGAAGGTCCACTAACTCCCATGTGTCGTTCTTTTCTATTGCTCCTATTTCTTCATCCGTTTCCGCAACCCATTTCTCCTTTGATTGCATCTTTAAAATGTATTGGGTCATCTACATGACAAAATAATGCAAATAAAGAATTCAGACTAGTGTTGCTATCAACTTCATCTTGCTGATATATTTCACTTAAATTTCTGAATTGTGTCCTCTTATGCTTGTTGAAGATGGTCTTGGTGTTGCACTTGAAGTAGATGGAGTTGTAGATCCTTGTGGTGTGCTTGGAGAAACACCTGCTTGGTTGCACAAAGTTGTCCAATTCTTTGTTTTCGGCGTCACATGTTGCTTTCTTTTTTGAGCTTGCATAGGTGGAGGAGGAGTCATCATTGAGAAATTATTTGATGCGGTCAATTCCTCTTTGTATTCGTGTGACATACATTTCTTCACATTGATTATCTTATCTAAACTCCCATCCCATGCTTTCTCTTCTATGAACTAAATATGTCCATTGATTATTACCTTCTTGGTTGATGGATTGTAGAGCTTATATGCCTTGGATTCATCACTATATCCAACAAATATACATTTCTCCCCCTTGTTGTCCAGCTTCTTCCTCAACTCATCCGAGAGATGTGCATATGCCACACACACAAACACTCTCATGTGACTAACATATTTCTTTCTTCCACTCCATGCCTCTTCAAGAACTATGTTCATAACACTTTTGGTTGAACACCTATTAATAATATATGTTGCACAAGCGACAGCTTCAGCCCAATAATCATTTGGAAAATTCTTTTCCTTCAACATACTCCTTGCCATTTCCATGATGGTCCTATTATTACTTTCTGCGACACCATTTTGCTGAGGTGTATACCTTGTTGTAAATTGCTTGTGAATTCCATGTTCCCTACAAAAACGTAGGAAGTCACCCAAGATATATTCGCCACCTCTATCAGTCCTCAACACTTTGATGTAGTGTCCACTTTGCTTCTTAACAAGAAATTTGTAGTGGCGGAAGTGGTCAAAACTTCACTTTTCTGTTTTAAGAAATAAACCCATGTCTTCCTTGTGTAGTCATCTATGAAGGTCAAAATATAGTGGCTGCCACAAAATGGTGATGTTTGCATTGGTCCACATAAATTTGAGTGGACAATCTCCAAAGGTGTCTTTGCCCTTATTGACTTTCCTGCTGGAAATGATTCTCTATGTTGTTTTCCCAAGTTGCATCCTTCACATTCGCTGTCTGGTTTTTCTACGAGTGGAAAACCCTTCACCATGAATCTTCTATGCAACAAATTCAAACCTCCAAAGTTGAGATGACCAAATCTAAAATTCCATAACCAATTTTCATCTTTAATTTCTTCTTGAAAGTTTTCTTGTGTGATAACTACTATAACACCTTCTTCCTTCAAATCTGATCTTAGCTTGAGAGGAAAAATTCTATTTTTTGTCATATGAAATTTTGCAATCAGTTGTCTACTTGGAGGATTATCCAAAATTGTGCATACATCATTCTTCAAAAATACATTGTAGCCCTTTTGCATGAGTTGTCCAATGCTTAGGAGGTTATGTTTCAAACTAGGCTCAAAGTAAACATTTGACATGAACTTCTTCTCTCCATTTTTTGTTAGAATGTGTTCTCTTCCTTTTCCTATGACAGAGACTTTTCTATTAGTCCCCAATGTCACTTCTGATTTAACACTTTCATCTAGATTGGAAAACATTTCTATGTTTCCAGTCATGTGGTTGCTACACCTTGAATCTAAGAACCATATATCTCCTTGTTTTTCTTGTGCTACATTACAAGCTAAAAACATGATATCATGGTTCTGATTTTCCCTTATGAAATTTGTGTTTGGTTTGCTACTTGTGTCATATTACTTCTTTCTACATTCATTTTCAGAATGGCCATACTTATTACAGTAATGACTTTGAACTTGAGATTTATCATAACTTTGACCTTGTGCTTTATTTTGGCTTTGGCCTTGACTGGGATTTTGATTGTTGTCCCTTCCGCTTGAGCTTGAAGGACTGCTTCTTCCACCTCTGTGTGGGCTTCTTCCTCTTCCTCTGTAATATGATCTTCCTCAACCTCTACCTTGACCAAAGGAAAATTGTGTCTTGAAGGCATGTTCCAATGATGAGTTTGTTCCTCTGTTCAATCTGTGTTCATGAGATATTAGTGATGAATGAAGCTCATCCACTAAAAATTGTGAGAGATCCTTTGTCTCTTCTATTGCCACAACTATGGCATCAAACCTTGCTAGCAGTCTTATGAGAATTTTCTCAACAACTCTCCTTTCCTCAAGTGTCTCACCATGAGAGCTAATTTGGGTAACCAACCCAATTACATGTGTAAAAATTGAGTCTACATTCTTAGACTCTTTCATACATATTGTCTCAAAATATCTTCTCAGCATTTGTAATTTTGTTGTCCTCACTTTTGCCATGCCTTGGTAGGCTGTCTGGAGGGTATCCCATGCTTTCTTGGACTTTTTTGCTGTTGCAAGCCTTGAGAAAATACTTTCATGCACTTCTTGAAAGATGTATAACAGAGCTTTGGAGTCCTTCTTCCTTTTATCTCTCAACATATCATTTTATGCTTGTGTCAATGCATTGTATGCTACTGCATCCACTAGTTCTTAGAAACCATTCTCCACCAATTCCCAAATATCTTGAGAAGAAAACAAAGCCTTCATTGTAATAGCCCAATAATCATAATTCTTTCCATTAAACTGTGATATTTGTGGATTAGTCAATACTGTGCTTGTTGATGCCATTTTCGCGATGTAAACAAACTTTCTTACTGTGTAAAAAAATGTTCTTGTTGTGTGAAAACTTTCTCACTACTGGAGAATACGCCCCTCAAAACAACTTTTTAAATCCTCAGTAAAAACACTACCCTTTTACTGCTATTTTTAACCTGCTCTAATACCATGTTAGAATTTTAAAAAACAAGGGGAAATTATTTTCCCTCAACACAAGGAGTTCACACACAGTTGCAGAAATCACTTTAACCAAGACAACACATTTACTGAAGTTTGCACAGAGTTGCGGAAATGACTTAATCCATACCATACAGTTGCAGAAATAAAATAATGTGAATTCTCTTTTCAATACAGAGTGGCGAAGATATAGGAGTATAATCAAATAGTTTTCTCATGGTGAAACAGAGTAAAATAGAGTGTTGCCGTAAAACACATACATGAAAAATTCCAGAACCAACTCACAACTAATCAAACTTTAGATTATAATTTATAAACATGATATACATTCACATATGGAGGATGTGGCTCCTTCACTAGTAAAAAAATACTTATTACTGAGTTTTGCATTCACCAGGGTTGCGGAGTAACACACGATAAAACCTGTAACTTGTGTTTTCACATGCCCACCAAAATTTGCTCCACGATTTTATCCCCTTGTCTTTACAAACTTACATCCACCACATTTCAGAACACTCTCTCCTCACTAAACTCACATCTAAAATCTAAACATATATATCTAATGCATTTAATTTGTGACAGACATAAATTAATACATAGTATGGGCAGAGATCACTTTCTGAACATTACTAATGTTGCGTGAATTAAACAACACTTGTGGATTAATTGTTTTCCCATACGCATTTAATAACCATGCATTAAATTCTCTTTGACTTTAATTATTTAACTCTGTTGCAGAATGGGTTATGTACTATGCTCAGAACTTGTCCTTCTCTACACACGCAATCCGCAATCTGAAAAACATTAACTGAGGTATGGCTGCTGCTAGTTCATTTAATGCAGTGGTTGAGATTAATTTTCCAACAAATATGACACTCAACCTCCCTGAAAAACAAGTCCTAGAGATGTTTATTGGGGAAGAGACATCATAAATTCCTCCCCTTTCCAATATCCAGAGATGGAGACTGAAGTTTCGATTCCATTATAAATGGACAGTCTGTTCCAACCAATTGTCACTCCTATGATATTCAATCAAGGACCCTTCCTCATTTCTTTTGCAAACAATGGACCCTCGATCTTACTGATGTGTGCTTCTTGGGAAATCGAAATTAAAGTCTCGTTTTGTACACTCTCTTCCAATTGATCCCTTCTTGTTGATGCTAAGATCACCACTTTTGAATTTCCCTATATCATGCAAATATAATGGATCTTCATTCTCCAAATTTGAGAAAAGGGCTCGATCTCTGATGGGAGATTCAGATCTCGAACTTTAAAATTGAATATGAATGGTCATATCTACGGAGCAAATACAATTTAACAAATCCTTGCAAAGTAATAAACTTTGGAACTTGTTGCAAGGCAATTCCATAAATAATTAAGTGAGAAGTAATATACCAACTTGGGTGATATGGAGTATCACCTCCATATCATCGAAGGTGGAAAAATTCCCATTAGGGTGAGGATAAATCCCACCGAAGTTCCCTGCTTGAAACCCTCTAGCTGGCAGGATGCACAACTTTGATACCATTGTATGAGTCCAAATGATAAATATTTTGATAGACCTAGAATATCTTAGTGCTATGATTAGAACAAATTTTCATCAAGAACAAGAATACAAATAGGATCTAGAAATGCAACCCTTTTATTTATATTAGTAGCTGAAAAAAAAATACATGCCCATACAATAAAATTGGACCTCCTGCAAATGACATGGCAAAAAAAAATAAATTTAAATAACATAGATCCAATCGACCCATTATTCCATTCATTCTTTGTTCACCCTGCCATATATTTATACTATGATCTTAGCTCTTTGAAACTCATCAATCTTCTCAAGAAATATGGCTCTCCCTGAAGATCAAGTCATTTTAGTGGTCTGAAACGTCGGGTTAAAAATTCCTCACTAGTTTATTCCACTCTATTACAATGCTCATTAAAAGACTGATCTAAGACACTAAAGCTCAATCCTGGACCTTGGATGGATCCACCAGACAAATTCACCACAAGGTTCGTCCCTTAATAAAAACTGAAACTGGCCACACCAAGTTCTCAAGAAAACACAATAAGAATATTGATTTGATTGCTAATTTAACAAGAAAAGTATTTTATGCTTCCATTGTAGCATATGCCTCTCTAAGTTGATGAGTTCATTTTCTAGTAATTTAAGCAATATAAATCGTTATTGTTAGCAGTTGACTAAAGGAAGGTAAGTGACATTGGATTGAGTTCTTTGTATAAGTCAAAATATGATACAAGTCAAAAAATTTCATTGGAATCTTATGTTTCTACAATGCAATATATGGACACGGGAGATACAAAATGAAAATATAGTGGGGTGTTTTTGAATGGCCATGATTTCGATGTTGTCAAAGACAATGGCCATCGAGGGGAATTGAAATGTTTGATTTCCACCTGAACATTTGTATAAGAATTATTGATAACTTGTGTGTAATTCTCCGTAAAATCTTCATGGTTGGTATGGATTTGAAAAGAGGGTGTTTATTTTTTTATATCCTTGTTTTGATGTAGTGTTAGTTTGAAATTTTGAGAATATAATTAGTTTGTGGTTGGTTTTTTGCTTAAATTCGTTAGTAAAAATTTATTCTATCTTGATGTAATAGCTATGCTCCAAATAGAAAATTTCAATTAACAAAACATTCTCATCATAATTAATAAAATTAAAATAAAAAATAAAAAATTATTACATAAAGAAATATTAATCATTTTTAAATTATAAAATATAAACTTGTATAAACTATTTTCATATAGTTAACATAGTTTATCATATAAACATATTTAAAAAACAAAATTGCAACATTATAATAAAATTTCAACCAAAGACTATATATATATATATATATATATATATATATATATATATATCACTTCTTACAATGTTTATTTATGCACTAATATTGATCTAATAACGAAATATCGTAATTACACGGAAGGTGTTCCTATGATGTGTTTGGTTGGGTAGATTTGACCAATATGATGTGTGTATTTTTGTCTTCCTCCCTCCAAATAAAAATTGACACATGGCACTGCAATTGTCAGGTTTGGTTGGGTAGATTTGACCGATATGATGTGTGTATTTTCGTCCTCCTCCCTCGAAATAAAAATTGACACATGGCACTGCAACCGTCATGGAATTATTTGAGAAAAGCATTGTCTTTTAAAATTTTCTAATTCCCATCCTAAATGAAAAAAGAAAGATTCTAATCTCTAAATTTTGAGATATTTTGATTTTTCATTGGTTTTTAAGTTAATTTATCATAAAATTAATTTTTTTGGGTTTTAAATTTTTTTTTTTTATAACTTTTTTAGAATAAAAATATTTAAATGTTTTAAAGTCAATTTATAATAATTTTTTTTATTATTTATTATACAAAATTTTAATATATATTATTAATATATAAGTATTTTTAATTCTTTTATTATGATTATACTATATTATGATATCGTAAAAGAGGGAACAAAAAGATTTGGCAATAGTAAAGAACGATGCAAATATGTGATGGAGATTCACCTAGAGTGTAAGGAAATATTTAATTCTTGTAGATTAATCATGGAGTAATGTCGCTTTTCTCCCGCCTTCTTTTATATATTTTTTAAAGAATCTAGTTATTATTTTATGTACTTTACCTATATTGGTAGATATGATGGAATGAACTTTCTCCACAAATTCATGTAGAGATGGAGGGAGTTGATGAATTTCCTTAGGGGTGTAGACCTCACATTTCATAGAAACCAAATTTGATATTTTTTCATTAGGTCACAAATTGATTATGTACATTAGTGGATTTCTTTTGACTCCTACGAATGTGACCTATAATCATTGTACTGTTATTATGTGACTCCTATAGAATCATGAATTCCTACACCATCACTTTATATTTCACATTACAAGATATGGATTTTTGATCCATAAACTTTTGTGAATATTGCATTGGGCATTTTGTCACAACAAATTTCTTAAAAATAAATTGTAATCTATACTACGAGGGTTAATTTCCATAGAATTTAGACTTATTAATTACTGGTTTTCTACTTATACATATCATAGATAAAATATTTAAAACAAAGAACAATAGAATACAATCATACACCACCAACAATTAACACAATATATGGTCTTGGAGACCCTTATAGGAGAAATACCAGTTAGACAATGAGGTTAGTCTACTTCCTTTTTTTCTAGAATGAAAATAATGCAAGTATAAAGAAGAAGGCATTATCTATGGAGTCATCTTAGAAATGTGGTATTTTCAATGACTATAAAGCACACACTCTTTCTCTATTATTCTCTCCCATTTCCACCCCCTATTGCTCTACTCTACTATAAAACAAGATACAATCAAAATCAATCAAAACCCTTTTCCTCTTAGTGGACGAGTTATAACATAGCCCAATGCCAACTACATGTTAGGTTTTTACTCTATTCCACCAAAATATAGGGGAAAGAGATAATATTTCCATGAAATGGGGGAGAATGTCTCACCATGCATTTATGAATAAATCAGTATAGTTACTATTACAAATGTTTTCTTGCGCAATACATCAAATTCAATGAACTCTTCCAATTGGATAATTGATATGACTTTAAGCCTAACTATCTACTTTAAGCTTTACATTTTTCTTATATTCATACCTGTGTAAGTTTATTTCTCCATATTTAACCAAGTAGTCAGAATTAAAAATAAAACTAAAGAGATCATATGTCCATGAGAATTATTCATCCTTCTGACATACCATATTATCCATTACCCCTTAAAACATTTCAGTCAAGTAAAAAAATTGGATTTAATACAGATGAAAAAGGATACGAAATAAACGATCCGAACTTTGAGACATTTAAACATCATGTTACATGTTTGTGCTTGCACAAATGATAATTTATGGACTCATGAGAGTGTAATAAATATACTCTCAATAAATTAACACAAAAAATGCTCTAAAACCTCCAATTCAGTTTGACAATAGATTTAAAATAGATTTATAGGCTTCATGAGTTCATTGGTTATTATTTAGTTAATTAATTTGGATATTCTATGAATATTTTTCCAAGTGACCCTTCACTATAAAGTATGATATTCCAACCATTACCAACGTTAAAATAACACATTTCATTCAAAGATTTATATTCATTCTCATTCTATACACCACATACACCCATTCACACCCACAATCAAATTACAACTCATTACTAGTCTCATATATATATACAAATCACATCTTACACTTTGATACCACTTTGACACAGTAGAACAACGTTGCCTAGGTTTCTAACCTTCATTTTCTATGTAGCCCTAGGTTTAGACTCATTCTCAACCCTACTATTTGTAGAAGTGCTCCGATTAACTCTGAATCCTCACAAATTAAATTTGATAATATTAGCATTGAAATTAATCAGAAGATAATATACCTAAATTCCAATCACAATGCTTACATTTCACTCTTTGAACCTCTACTTTTAAGTCTAAGTAAAACGATCCATATGGATACAAAATCAATATTTGTCATGCATTCAGAGGGTTTAGGGTCCACTCTTCGTTTCAGGCTCCAAATGTGCCATGTGGTAGAAAAAATAGGTCCCACCTTGAGTTCGGGGTTTGGATCGTTAAGAATATGAACTAATTCAAGAGTTCAGTCCTTTTTCAAATGCACTAACCCTGCTAGGGCTTGAGCTTCTAGTCCAGAATTATTTGGGGGTCAATTGAATATACTCAACCATATTAGCCTTCACTGGGTTGGAATTGAATCGCTTCAACACATAATGAAACTTAAATTCGCGAACAATGAAGGGAGCTTTTCACCCACTTGATAATATCACTTGTGATACACTTTGTTGGATGGATAAGTCGTTCTTGCAGACAAGATAGACCTCCCAAGTGTCCTACAGAAAGCTAGCAACAAACAGACAGAAAAAAACTATTTTCTCTAAATAATATTCGATTCAGAATTAGCTATAATAGGAGTTTTTAAGACCTACCTGTAGTCCAGCGCTATTTGTAATTATCTTCTTTCTAGTTGCTTTAAAGAGTCATCTTCAAAGATCTGCAATCACAAACATGAAAAAATCAATAGCACCTGCATAGGATAAGCTAATTCGCGAATTATATATCTATCAAGATGATCAAGGAATTCAAGAAATAAGCTAATTAATTAAATAAATCATTGATAAAACATGATAAACAAGCTACTTAATTAAAGAACTCATTGAGAAAACGTTATTCATTCGTATTATCTTTGATAAAGAAGAGCCTTACAACCGTGTCCGCTTTGATGTCGTACATGCCTTCTTCGGGTTCGAAACATGTGTTTCTTTTACTCTGGCAAGCTTTGCACTCTCTAAGCTAAAATACACATGGGTGTGTAATCATTCCCACATAATGATCAGTTAAGAGAGTCTGAGTCTATACAGCATTTCTCCTCAAAAAGTCCCAAAGTCTAACTCACTAACTAACTCCTTTTGAAGCTACACTATGGCTTCAATTTATAGGAAAAGAGATGAGGTTATAGTTCCACATAAGAGGGGATAGAATGCTCTTTTGAAGGGATTGAGCTCCATAAATCAAGGGGTAGGCTCCCATAATGGAGGAATGAACATACATGATAGGAGCGAACCTTCGATTGGATAATTGCTTCTAGAAGCTTCCAGATTTGACTGTTGGGCTTCTAAATGTTACTTTCCACCTTCATTTTACCTTTTACAGGGGTCCACACCCTTAATGAAGACAACGTGCATTTAGCTCTGCATGCTTTAGAACAAAAAGGTGCGGCACTGTAGGCAATGCTAAGAGAAAGTGCGACACAAGTGTTTTTAAGACTTTTATGAGCTTTTCTCTCAATTTCAAGGCTTGATTTTAGGAACTTTAATGTTCTATACTTCTAAGGGAGTAATATATGAGTAATGATAAACCCATATAGACACTAAAACGTCATGGTGAAAAATTTCAGTGTAACAAATTGCCCCCTAAAGTGCGAAGTCTGAGAGCATTCGAAGAGTGATGTGCTTTATCATTTCAAGGATTAGCCTGTGGACACCCCAGTCAGAACCCTGTAAAAACATTCAATGCAAAACATATATATATATATATATATATATATATATCATCACTGAGGTAGGCATTCCCATACTCAGATCAAAACTAACTAAACTTCTTTTGATACAGAAACGATTTTAATATTACATCAATATTGTAGACACAGCATGGACGCAGCCATCTGTAATGAATAGTCTACTGCATAATGAATACTAAAACTCCTTGCAACTTGGATGGTGGAAATTAGATCCAGGGTTTTTATTTCTACTTCCCGAACTAGTATGGTTCTATCCATGTAATTAAATGTGTTGAAGTCGAACATGGTAGAACCCACTTGATTACCAGTCAATGATGTGAACTGTTAAAAAGTGTGAGAGAAACCACCAATAATGAAAATGGCTCTCAAAGTACTTAGTACAATCCATAAAATGTGAATAAGTGATATGAAGTCGAACATTTCACGAAATCGTTCGATCGAAGGTCAATGATGCAACCCGTCGTCGAAAGCGAGAAACCTACCATTAAGGCATGCAGATTCCAAGGTACTGATGGATTATAGATCAACTTCCTAGATGGTTAGTTGTCGTCGATAGAAAGTGATTCGTCGTAAGCAAGCTCACGAAATGAAACCATAGATCAAGTTCTGAAGAAATGTTTTGCAAGGACTGACTCAGGGATGGTCAACACGAATGGAGACAAATATTTGCAGATGAATGGTTTGTTTGACTATCCTATTGAACACATAACGACACTGCAGATGGTTTGGTAACAGTTGTCGTAAGATAATACCTAAAAACTGGCTGAAGACCTTCAATGTGGTTTGATTAACTGATAGGAAAAGGATTTTCCCAACCCAGGTAGAAGTGTGACAAAAATGTCGTGTCCAAGAGTGGTTTACTACTTTTAAATCAAAGTGTAACAAATGAATTCATTTTCTTTCTTTTCCGCCACCATTTCTGGCAAGTACCTCTTTATTGTTTACAAGCTTGAGGAGGATAACATTTGCTTGTTTATAAGCTCATCCTTCGGATGAGTCCAACTTAGTTTAAAATTGAACCCTAAGAAGGAGTGGTCCATTCCTGTTTGTAATCGACAGGTCCTTTACTGTTAAATTTAATGAGTCTGGTATAGGAGAAACTCGGTGTTTTTCATTTTTAGGGAGTCAGAAGAAAAAACTTAATAAAACTCCATGGGTGTACTTTTTTCGTAATTTTAGTCTCTCAAGCCCGAAAAAGGATAAAATAATGCAGGAGAGAACTCTATTGACCATTGTTAGTCAACGTATACCTTTTTCGTAAATATTCCATTTCAGTCTAGAAAAATACTGAAGGGACGACTGTTAATTTCCTCTAATGAGTTCGAATAGTCAAGTACTTGACAATCTTTTCATCTTTAGAGAGTCTGAAAAGGGCTTAAAAGAGAACTCCATGGTTTCTCTTTTTCGTAAATTTTAAAGAGCCCGAAAAAGTGATAAAAGTATACTCTTCGTCAAAAATGACCATTTCACCTAAAATATCCAGTATTCTGCACAAAAACTCAAAAAAATTAAACATACCTACTTCAATAATAAAAATATTTTGAAAACCCATTTTTTTAAAGTGAAAAATAAAAAAATTTAAATTTCATTTATTCACAAGAACTTATAAAAATGAGTTTTCCAAATTCATTTTTACCATTTGAGTTCAGAGTGAAAATTTTAGAGCTTTTGGAAAAAAACGCTCCAGAGAAGATTTCGGAAAAACCGACTGTTGAAATCGAAAATCGTCTGCTCCTGGTAGTCCACATCCTCTTTTCCTTGCTTTTAACCCATTCATTTTCTTAATTTAGGGTTTAAAATTCATTTTTGGAGAGGAAATAGGTTCAAAATTCTGCTCTCGGGGGTCCGCAGGTAAGACACACGGTACCTGCGGACCCCGACATTTTCTTACAAAGAAAAATATCGTGGTCCCGCACTTTTAGCACAGGACCTATGCGGAGCTACGCACTTTCTATGAACGAAAAGTGCAGGGGTGCCGTGAAGAATTTAAAAAGATATTTTCTTCCCAAATTACCCAAAATTTTCTTTTTAAAATGATTTTAATCTTTCATTTTCTTCATTGTAGGATATTTACAATGCTTATTTGGTGGGAATGTGAACACGAGGAGGTGGATGAAGCTGCAATGATTCATCCACCTACATTACAAGTTTTAAGAGCATGCGGGCTACTTAAATTCTGGGCTATCAGTGGCATGAGAGCCCAAGTAGACCTTCTCACTTGTTTGGTAAACAAGTGGGATGTACATGACCAGTGTTTTATGATTGGAGGCAACCGGCTCGAAATTGAGCTGGAGGACATATATTTTTTGACTAGTTTGTCTAAAAGAGGTGAACCACTTTATCTATTGGGGGCTAGGCCAGGTGGCCAATCTATCTCTAGCTTGCAATTAGAGTTCTGCAATGATGAGGCCAATCCTAAAGACAAATGGATTAATATCAAAACTATCATCCGTCCTGAGTTAAAAGTGGTTGCATTTACTGCAACCAAGTTATGTGGAAGTGCAACTTTTCACGTTGCTACTGGATCTCAAATGTCGATTGCAGTAGATTGTTTTCAAGGCACCATATTCAATTGGTGTGAGGTAGTGTTGGCTAATATCAAAGGCCAACTAACTAGAGCAAAGAATGGGAAGTTAAATAACTTCAGATATGGATCGATCATAGTTACTTTTTCTCTAGAGAGGATTCCTTTACTGGCCCCGCAACATATTCCACTTGATGCTGGTAGAGCTCAAGAGCCTAAGATGGTTCAATGGGTTGCTTTGATGGCATGTCACAGCGAGGGTGGATAGATTGTTCGATTTCCCCCGGCATACTTCCATTGGTTAGAGCACCAACTCTTTGTGATAGATGATTTTCATTATGTGGGTATAGATTTCCACGGCGACTGAGATATGCCACTTCCTCCAGGAGTTAAGTGGGATGAGTCAGGTAAAAAATTTTTTTTGACATGCTCTAATTTGTAATTTTTATTTTGATTTTTAAATCGTCCAAAACTAATAACAAAATTTCAAATGCAGATATGGGTCCACGCCGACCAGTCACTCTCTACCACTTTGAGAGGAGGCAAAGGGATGCAGCTGCAGTAGCACCACCACCACAGGATCCGACAACAAAGATCCTTACTGATTTGGAACACCATCTGGAGCGGCTGACTATGGACATCCCAAAGACTACCATAGACGACATTCTACTTCGTTTGCAGAGATATGTCATTGGTGTTCCTGGACCATTCACTAGATTCCTGAGTAGAGTGGCATGCAGAGCTGTAGTATATTATCATGATCATTACCATGGATAGTGGATGATTGACTGTATAGACCCATATCATTTTTGTATCCCTTTTTTCCCGATCATAAGGTATTTTGAACCTATGATCGAGAATGATGTACTACTTTTTGAAACACTATTCTATATTATGATATAATACTATTTCCAGTTACTTGTTCAACATATTATCGAATGTTATTTTGATTTACTGCTTTCATTATCACAAATGTCTGTTTATAACACTAGAATATATTGCATCTTCTAATGTGTTTAATCTTCTTGGAATGTGTTGATACTCAATATAATCAAATTCTCATTCCAAGAGATGAATTTTCAAAAATAATCTTAACAACACTGGGTTTCTAATTGCATATAATCGATTTAATTGTAATACAATGAGCTCAGAATCTAACCTAATGATCAAACTCCGAATTCCAAATGAAATGGATTCAGACAATAATTCAATAACTGCACTATATTCTACAATATTGTTTGTCATTTGACTGAGGCTTACCCCATGCATAGATACTAACTCATCAGTGGGTGAATAAATAACCCAAGCTGCGGAAGAAATGTTCCATGTACTATGACAAGCACCATCAACAAAACCAATGTATGTTTGAAAAGACGTCGACATCTGCAATATCAAGAGTAATCCAGATAAGAAGGAATAGTAGTAAAATCACACTTAAACTAGGCACACATTTCTAATCTACAACACACTAGCTAAAAACTAAAGAATATACAGGAAATATCTTCACACAAAAATCAAACGTAATATTTCTTCAGATAAAGTCCATTTCTAGGTTTTCCTAAAGAAACTCCGTCAAAATCAATCAACTCATAGGCCCCTTTTGCAAGTTGTCACTTGACAATATAAGGACCATGCCACATGGGTTCGAATTTCCCAGCCCCTAACTTATCATTAGCTTGATCATATAGAAAAACTAGGTCTCCTTCTGAAAAAATACGAGGTGTAACACTTCTATCATACTAAGCTTTCATTCGTTTCACATGAGTCTTGGTAGATAATGCAACGGTACACCGATTGTCATCTAATTGAGCTATGTACAAAAAGAGTTTTTCCTCCTCAGAGGTAGCTGGTAGTAACTCTATGGCTAGTTTGAGTGACGGTATCTCGCATTCAATTGGTAATACCGCTTCTAAACCGTAAACCAATTGAAAAGGGGTAAAGCCTGTTGATGTTTTTGCTAAGGTCCAATATGCCCAAAGTGCCGAAAAAATCATGGTATGCCAATTGCAGCTTCATCCACCTCCTCGTGTTCACGTTCCCACCAAATAAGCATTGTAAATATCCTACAATGAAAAAAATGAAAGATTAAAATCATTTTAAAAAGAAAATTTTGGGTAATTTGGGAACAAAATATGTTTTGAATTCTTCACGACGTCCCCGCACTTTTCGTTCATAGATAGTGCGTAGCTCCGCACGGGATCTATGCTAAAAGTGTGGGACCACGACATTTTTCTTTGTAAGAAAATGTCAGGGTCCACAGGTACTGTGTGTCTTACCTGTGGACCCCCAAGAGCGGAATTTTGAACCTATTTCCTCTCCAAAAATGAAGTTTAAACCCTAAATTAAGGAAATGAATATATGAAAAGCAAGGAAAAGAGGATGTGGATTACCTGGAGGAGACGGTTTTCGATTTCAACGGTCGGTTTGTCTGGAATCTTCTCTGGAATTTTTTTTGCCAAAAGCTCTAAAATTTTCACTCTGAACTCAAACAGTAAATATGAATTTGGAAAACTTATTTTTATAAGTTTTTTCGAATAAATGAAATTTAAATTTTTTTATTTTTCACTTTAAAAAAATGGTTTTTCAAAATATTTTTATTATTGAAGTAGGTACGTTTAATTTTTTGAGTTTTTGTGTAGAATACCGGATTTTTCAGGCGAAATGGTCATTTTTGACGAAGAGTATACTTTTATCACTTTTTAGGGCTCTTTAAAATTTACGAAAAAGTGAAACCATGGAGTTCTCTTTTAAGCCCTTTTTAGACTCTCTAAAGATGAAAAGATTGTCGAGTACTTGACTATTCGAACTCATTAAAGGAAATGAACAGTCGTCCCTTCACTATAAGTTTACCCCTTTTCCGGACTAAAATGGACTATTTATGAAAAAGGTATACGTTGACTAATCATGGTCAATAGAGTTCTCTCCCACATTATTTTATCCTTTTTAGGCCTGAGAGACTAAAATTATGAAAAAGTACACCCATGGAGTTTCTTAAGTTTTTTCTTCTGACTCCCTAAAAATGAAAAACACCGAGTTTCTCCTATACTGGACTCGTTAAAATTTAACAATAAAGGACCTGTTGATTACAAATAGGAACAGACAACTCCTTCTTAAGGTTCGATTTTAAACTAAGTTTGACTCATCCAAAGGACGAGCTTATAAACAAGCAAATGTTATCCTCCTCAAGCTTGTTAAAAATAAAGAGGTACTTGCGAGAACTGGTGGGGGGAAAGAGAGAAAATGAATTTATTTGTTACACTTTGGTTTAAAAGTAGTAAACCACTCTTGGACACGACATTTTTGTCACACTTCTACTTGGGTTGGGAAAATCCTTTGCCTATCAGTTAATCAAACCAAATTGAAGGTCTTCAGCCGGTTTCTGGGTATTAGCTTAGGGCAACCGTTACCAAACCATCTTCTGTGTCGTTATGTGTTCAAGAGGACAATCAAACAAACCATTCATCTACAAATATTTGTCTCCATTCGTGTTGAACATCCTTGAGTCAGTCCTTGCAAAAAAATTCTTCAAAACTTGATCTATGGTTTCGTACCGTGAGCTTGCTTACGACGAATCACTTTCTATTGACGACAACTCATCATCTAGGAAGTTGATCTAGAATCCATCAGTACCTTGGAATCTGCATGCCTTAATGGCAGGGTTCTCGCCTTCGAGGACAGGTTGCATCATTGACCTTCGATCGAACGATTTCGTGAAATGTTCGACTTCAGAATACTTATTAACATTTCATGGATTTCACTGAGTAATTTGAGAGACATTGTCATTATTGGTGGTTTCTCTCACACTTGTTAATAGTTCACATCATTGACTGGTAATCAAGTGGGTTCTACCATGTTTGACTTCAACACATTTAATCGCATGAATAGAACCGTACTAGTTCGGGAAGAAGAAATCAAGACCCTAAATCTAGTTTCCACCATCCAGGCTGTAAGGAGTTTTATTATTCATTATGCAATAGACTATTCATTACAGATGGCTGTGTCCATGCTGTGTCTATAATATTGATGTAATATTAAAATCATTTATGTATCAGAACAAGTTTAGTTAGTTTTTGATCTGAGTATGGGAATGCCTACCTCAATGATATATATATATATATATATATATATATATATATATATATATATATATATATATATATATATATATATATATATATATATATATATGTTTTGTATCAATTGTTTTTGTGTTCTGAGACTGGGTCGTCTATTGTGCTAATCCTTGAAATGATAAAGCACATCACTCTTTGAATGCTCTCAGACTTCGCACTTTAGGGTGCAATTTGTTACACTGAAATTTGTCACCATGAAATTTTAGTGTCTATATGGGTTCATCATTACTCATATATTACTCCCTTAGAAGTCTAGAACATCAAAGTTCCTAAAATCAAGCCTTGAAATTGAGAGAAAAGCTCATAAAAGTCTTAAAAACACTTGTACCACACTTTCTCTTAACATTGCCTACGGTGCCGCACCTTTTTTATCTAAAGCATGTGGAGCTAAACACACTTTCTCTTCATTAAGGGTGTGGACCCCTGTAAAAGGTAAAATGAAGGCGGAAAGTAACATTTAGAAGCCCAGCAGTCAAATCTGGAAGCTTCTAGAAGAAATTATCCAGTCGAAGGTTTGTTCCTATCATGTATGTTCATTCCTCCATTATGGGAGCGTACCCCTTGATTTATGGAGCTCAATCCCTTCAAAAGAGAATTCTATCCCCTCTTATCTGGAACTATAACCTCCTCTCTTTTCCTATAAATTGAAGCCATAGTGCAGCTTCAAAAGGAGTTAGTTAGTGAGTTAGACTTTGGGAATTTTTGAGGAGAAATGTTGTATAGACTCAGACTCTCTTAACTGATCATTATGTGGTAATGACTACACACCCATGTGTATTTTAGCTGAGAGAGTAAAAATATTTTCAAAGTAAAAAAAAACCCTTGTTCCAGACCCCGGGAAGGCCTGTACAACATCAAGGTGGACACGGTTGTAAGGCTCTTCTTTATTAAAGATAATACGAATGAATACCATTTTCTCAATGATTTCTTTAATTAAGTAGCTTGTTTATCATGTTTTATCAATGAGTTATTTAATTAATTAGCTTATTTCTTGAATTCCTTGATCATCTTGATAGATATATAATTTGTGAATTAGTTTATCCTATGCAGGTGCTATTGTTTTTTTCATGTTTGTGATTTCAGTTCTTTGAAGATGACTCTTTCAAGCAACTTGAAAGAAGATCATTACAAATATCGTTGGACTATAGGTAGGTCTTCAAAATCCCTGTTGTAGCTAATTCTAAATCGAATATTATTTAGAGAAAATAGTTTGTCTATCTGTTTGTTGCTAGTTGTCCATAGGACACTTGGGAGGTCTGTCTTGTCTGCAAGAATGACTTATACGTCCAACAAAATGGGGCATTGACTTCATTACATGTAACCCTCACTCGTCCGGGGGGCATGGGTATATTATTCTCGCAATAGATTATTTTACCAAATGGGCTGAGGTGATGCCTACATTTACGATAGATGGCAAAACTGCAGCTACTTTCATGTTCAATCATGTAATTTCGCGTTTCGGTGTGCCCCAAGCGATAATTACTGACCATGGGAGTCATTTTCGAAACATCATGATGACTGAGCTAACTGACCAACTTGGCCTGCACCATGATAGTTCTACACCATATTATCCACAGGCTAATGGTCTGGTTGAAGAAATTAATAAAGTTTTAGTCACCATGATAAAACGAATCATCGGCATTCATAAACCAAAAAAATCATGGTATCCCAATTCGATTTATGAATGCCAATGATTCGTTTGATCATGGTGACTAAAACTTTATTAATCGCTTCAACCAAAACAATAACCTACAGATAATATGGTGTAGAACTGTCATGGTGCAGGCCAAGTTAGTCAGTTAGCTCATTCATCATGATGTTTTGAAAATGACTCTCATGGGCAGTAATTATCGCTTGAGGTACACAGAAACGAGCAATCACATGATTGAACACAAAAGTAGTTGTAGTTTTTCCATCTGCCATAAATGTAGGCATCGCCTCGGCCCATTTGGTAAAATAATCTACTGCGAGAATAATATACCCATGCCCCCTAGTCGAGTGAGGGTTACATGTAATGAAGTCAATGCCCCATTTTTCAAAAGGATTCACAACAATTATAAGGTGAAGAGGAGCGGGTGGTGCACGCATCTTTCGATTGAAAATTTGACAATTATGGCATTTTTGAATCACATAAATACAATCTTTAAATAAGGACGACGAAAAATAACCAGTGCGCAATATATTTTGGGCTGTGACATACCCAGACATATGACCGCCACATGTTCCAGAGTGACGGTCATTTAAAACCTTTTCAGCTTCTTCATGGGTGAGATAACTTTGAAAAACAAAGTCTGCACCATGACGATATAGTGTGTCGCCAACAATATGATATTGTTGAGATTGAAAATGGATTTTATGTCGTTGTGATCGTGAAATTTCGGGCCCAAAAATATTGGGTCTGAAGATAAACGATTATATATCCATACCAAGGATCAATGGTACTAATAAGAAACAAGGATTCATCCACGATTGGTCGTTCCGCCATAGTTTTTGTATCAATACTTGGGAAGTCACACATAAGTTCAGCAAATATCAATGATTTCTTTCATTTGGATTTTTCAAATTCCAAGTCAAACTCCTATAGGATAATAATCCATTTGGGGTATTTTCCCCCTAGAAATTGTTTGGTCAAATTATACATCATAGGGTTACAATCATAAATCATTGTTGTTTTGTGTAAAAGTATGTAATGACGAAAACATTGGACAGCTTGAATGGCTGCCAAGGCCAATTTCTCCACATGTGAATATTTGATTTTTGTTGGATTCAAATTACGACTAAGATAGTAAATCACATGTTCACTATTGAATTCATCTTCCTGAAATAAAACCATTCCTATCATGGAATTGGAAGTGGCAAGGTACAAAAAATAATCCTGGTTGTAATTGGGAGGATGCAGTAATGGTGCATGGGTCAATGCGTTTTTAAGAGCATCAAAAGATCGATCATCGATCTCATCCCAAAAGAAAGGAATATTCTGTTTTAACAACCTGGTAAAACCTTTCATTAACTCGGCGTAGTTAGGAATGAATCGACGTAAAAAGTTTGCTTTCCCTTGAAAACTTTGGAGTTGGCGAAGAGTAGAAGGAGGAGGTAAATTGATGATAGCCTTGACCTTCGATGGATCAACACGAATGCCTGCCTTGGAGACAATAAATCCCAACAATCATCCAGATTGTACGCAAAAAACAAATTTGTGAGGATTTAGACGAATCTTATAATGCCTACATCATATAAAAATGGCTCGTAAATGAGTGATATGATCTGCTTCGCGCAAGGAATGAGCAAGAAAATCATCGAGGTAGGGTTGCACAATGTGTTTAATATCTTGAAATGCATAATGCATTGCCCTTTGAAAAGTGGTGCTAGCATTCTTAATTCCAAAAGGAAATTTGCGATAAGCAAAATCCCCCCATTGACAAATGAAAGTTGTTTTAGGTTGATCTGCAGGGAGTATGTTGATTTGATTATAGCCATAAAATACATCCATGAACAAAAACATTTCACTTCTAGCACAATTTTTAATAATTTGATCGATATAAGGGGTTGGATAGTTGTATTTTGGACAAGCTCGATTTATATCCCTATAATCGATGCACACTCGTATTATTCCTTGTTTTTTATTGACAGGAAAAATATTAGACACCCAATCCGTTAACGGAATCGGATAAATAAAGCCTACACGAAGTAAATTTTCAACTTCTGCTTTAATATTGGTAGCTTTTCTCGGATGTATCTGACGTAATCTCTGTCTGAAGGCTTTAGCATCCGGGTATGTCTTAATTTCATGAAAAACTATCGACGGATTGATTCCTGGCATTTCTTCATATGACCAGGCGAAAATGTCGCGGAATTCCTAAAGTAGGGCTTTATATGCTTGGATTTCTTCTGGCGTACAAGAAGCACCTTTATGAATGTTTTCAACAATTTTGGGTTTTACTGAAATGTCAATGGGAACCGTTGTAGAAATTCTTTCTAAATTCAATTCAGAATTAGAAGATGAGATCGGATTCTGAGGTTCTTTGACGTAATCAATAGTAAAAATAGAGGAAAATTTTTCTCAAAACGATCAAGATCAGGTAAAAATGAAGACCTATGATGTAGATCTTCCCATGGTAATTCATCAACAAACAATAATTCATGAATTTTTTCATCAGTATTGAATACATGTTGATCAAGATCCAGAATTGATGTCGAAGTTGAGCTCGATATTGAAAATGACTCCTCATTGATCACATTTACTAGATCTGATTCAATTGGAGGAGTATCAGAAAATGATTGTATATTTTGATATGCTAACTCAAAAGGACTCAAAGGGATCGTTCCATCGAAAGAATCCAGTTCTAATTCTAAAGGTACTATCCAAGGATCTTCAAAGGAAACAGTACTTGATGTAATAATATTGATATTAGTAATAGGAGGCTGTACATTAGGATCAGGCAAGGAAAAAGTTCCCCATAAAGCAGAATCTTAAATTAACCCTACCCCAACATCCTTATAAAGGATAGTCGATTTTCCGATATGTTGGATAGTATCAGTAGAGGCTGGGTCGGATGAATAATATGAAAGCTGGCCTATTTTAACGATCTTTCCTTTATGAGGAAGAATAATGATACGAAAGATCGATGATACAACAACAGTCATGGCGTAAGACCAACTGCGACCCAGGAGAAGGTTGTAATCTAGAGGGGCATCAACCACCTCCACATCTAGATTAATGGTTTTTCCCTTGACCTCTATTGGTATGTTTCGGGGAAATCTCACCTTAGAGGTTGGTTGGGGTACAACCTCCACAGAGCAGGGGCATGCTATTTAACAGAGACTCACACAATCAAGCACGTTCAGAAAAACTAAATAGAGTAGGATGGGAAATTTACCCGTGGGTCCTACGGTTGAAGTAGATCCACGTGGAGTCCAAACTCCCTGCAACCGTCCTTCCTTCTTAACCTGAAATACAAGAAAAAACCAGCACAAAGGACAAGTTGTACAGCATATGTTCTACTCTAAATGTTAGTGAGATTCATATAAAACATTAAACAAATCATAATGAATGCTTGTATAACAAATATTCTCATACATATAAGCATACACTAACACGTTTATTTCAGGAACAGCATGATACTTCTGTATTAAAAATAGCATGTACAAAAGTAATCAAGAGGAGAGATCACCTGATCCTTCCAAGGCCTTCGTAGACCGTCGTTCGGATCCGTCCAGCCCTTGCCTCGCTAAGTCTCCTTCCAAACTGGTGCATACGAGATAACATATAAAGGGATGTGTATCTCAAGGAAACAAGGGTTTCCTATAATGAACTGGGAAAGTGCAGGAGGCACGGGGAATCAGACTTGGATAGGGAATACCAACAGAGTATAATATCAATAATTCTCTCTCTCTCCCTTAGGCCATACACATGAGGGATTTTTATAGTCCCTCCAAGTAGTTTCAGCAGTTGGAAACAGTTGGCCACGGGCTGGGGTGGTTGAACTACCTGAGTAACCATCGACCCAGCGCGAAATTAGGGATTTTTTATATATTTTTTAATCATTTTAATGGCATACGTGGATAAGTCTAGCTGAACTCGTGTATACACGCGGAAAAAAACGGGCATAGTCGCGTATGAGGGATTTTACACTGTTTTTTAGTGAATTTGTCCAAGTCTGTAGGAATGGGTGCCCAAAAAGCCATGAAGCAATCATAAATCATGTCAAAGTGAGAAATGATGCTATAACATATGCCCCCTAATATATGAGGTCAGAAGGGGTACATGATGGCCGAAATGTATTATGCACATAGAAAGAACTTCGTAAGGACAAGAGAGGACTTCACCAGATTTCAGCCTGCAAAAAACCAATGAAAGAAACCAGAGAGTCAACACATGCTGAGGCGGGCATACCCATGCTCAGTCAAAAATACATCATATATATAGAAAGTACTGAACAGATCCAACATGTATACAAGTATAACTGAACTGAAAGTACATAGTGAATCATCTGAGCAGGGCCCGGAAAGACAAGTCTGTATCAATGTCCAAGTATCACATATAGAAAGCTGATCAAAGATAGTGCAACTGGATGTCCGATCAAGTAACTGAATCTCCAAGTACCGGATCATAAGAGGCGGATCAAACGGTACAATCACGCAACTCGGGGATCAACATATAAGATGCTGCTGTGCTGAACTGCAACATATAAGGGTGGACGGCAACACTGGCAGAAACTGAAAGGACTGTCAACAGTGAACCGAGAAATGCCGATACAACCCGAGGTCTTCACCGATCACAACGGCACAATTCTACACAATGGGAATAAATGAGCTGAAGTCGACCATGTGAGAAATCGTTGGATTACCGGGCAATGATGTTTCCCGTTAACCAACGCGAGACAACCCACCGATAATGATAATGAGTGTCAAGGTGCCCCAGTACAATCTGACAAGTGTGAATGAATGAGTTGAAGTCGAACACTTGAAAGAATCTACCAATCAGGAGGCAATGATGAATCCCCACTGCCGATAGCGAAGAGTCTGCCACTGATGACTGCAAACCCTAAGGTACTGACAAAAAGACTCTAGACCTTATTCCCAGAGCAATGAGTCAGAGTCGATGGGAAAAGATCTGCTGGAAGGAAGGCATTAAGGCATCCCACATCAGTCCAGTGCGAGTGTAACCCGCAAGCCAAGATTTGGAAGGAATCGGACGAAGTAGAGTGACGGAACCAAAACCGAAGTACGTTTCCGACATGCACAAGATGAAGCTAGCGCACGGAAGAAACCCTCTGAACCAACCAATAATGAAAGCTGACACAGAGGCGAGAAATCCACCGATAGGGTCAAATGGAAATCAAGGTACCGCACGAATCCCAAGTGTGATAATGTGTGCTGACGTCGAACACAGGGGAAACCACTCAGTCAAAGACCCATGATGATGATCAAATGCTGAGCACGAGGTCACCTATCAATAATGAAAATAGGCCCAAGGTGCGGCTCTAGGTTTGCTCTCAGAGCAATGTGTCGTAGTCGATAAGAGACAAACCCGCCGGCAAGAAGTCAATGGGGACCTTCTCAAACCAGCACGAGCAGAAGATCAAAACATCCGATGTGATAGAACATGATACTGACAAGACCGGGAAGGCCGACTGAATAATGAGTCAAGAGACACCGCAGAATGGCCGACTCAGGCTAGACTTTCCTTGAACAAAAGCACGACTCTGTGATGACCATGGCAGTAAAAAGTGACACTGTATAAGTCTGTCTTGCAGGAGGCAAAACAAACTCTCCATATGATTGGAAGAGATAACCAACCGGGGGAGAAATGACAAGTGAAACATGGTAAAGGCTGAACCTAGGTCAAAACTAGAACCATCCCAAATGAAGGAAATATATATAAGTATATGTGCTTTGTTCAAGGGCGACAAACTGACTCTGTACTGCCATCAAAATAACGAAGATACATCTCGTTCCCGCTCTTTTTTGTTATATTTAATTTTTTTGTCTTTTTCATATAATAAGCCTGAAAAAGAATAAAAGAATGCTATGGTACAATGGATAGAACGAGTATCAAGAAATCAGATGCACTAGTTCCTGGGACTGGAACAATCCTATGCTCAATGCAAGGTGGCGAAACTGGTAAGTGATACTCAGAGGAACGTTCCATCCATGGGTACAAAGGTGTCAAGTCGTGATAGCTAAGTGCATGCAATGGTTAACTTGTACAGAAAGTCAAGGTCAAAAGTTGGCTTAAACATCGAGTCTAAATGAAGCCGGCTAAAGGCCAGGATAAACAAGTAGCCAATATGCAATGCAGTAATACAACTTAACGACACCAGGGAGCCTCTAGGGTATAAGCCAGAAAAATGATAAGTGATGAAGGAGAAGAATGAAGCTTCAGCACATAAGACATGGCGGGACTAAAGAGGACTCCCGAGCCTACATAAAGTGTAGCATGGGAAACAAGTGATAGCGAGGAACTAACTAGGAAGCCCATGTAAAGGAAGGCTCTACCATCAAGTCATGATTAAAAAATCGGCGAGTGAAATGGGTGTAATACTCATGACCTGATGGGATCGACCCTAAGGCAAGTGATCAGTATGGAGGCTAGAATGCAAGATGCAACGGAAAGTGATTCCCTAACCTATATGCCAGTAAAGATCATATACCTGCCGTGAAGAGTCGGAAAACATGGATCAAAAACCGGGAAAAATCTCAAAATTTGCCAAAATGTACCTGAAACATACCAAACTGGGCACTTCCAAGCAATCGAGTTATACAGCATAAGATAGATCGAAAAAATGAGCATATGAAATTTTTGCAAAAATTTTCAATTTTTTAGCCATAAATAGACCAATTACCTCTCATTTGGTTCATTTGTATTTGCTGATTTGGAAAAAGTGCTCTGGAGCTAAAAACTTGTTTCGTCAAATCAGGAACAACCGACCGTCGGAATTCAGCGAAACTTCAGGTAGGCTCCTTAATCATCCTGTTTATTCATTTTGTCCATTTGAAAATTAAAATTAAGTAATTTTTTGCTTAGAAACCCTTGCTAAAAATTGCGTATCTGCGCATACGCGGGTTTAATGAAGGAAACCCGCGTATACACGCGACTGTGTACAGGGAAAACTGCGTATGCGCAGGGCCGTAACCAAAAAAGCGTGGCTAATGCAAATTTTGCTGAAATTTCTCAGGATGACCATCTCATGGAGGGAACGTGAGCATAGCGCAGTAGAACAAGAGGTCATGCAGGACTGCGCAGCGCAAAACATCCTCCGAAATTTCGGATTGTTGAAATTCTTTAAAATGCCCAATATGAAAAGTAATGTGCGATTGCTTGAAATGCTCGTAAATTACTGGGAACCAGATCAGGATTGCTTCATAATTGATCATATGCCACTACGCATAGAAGTGGAGGATATATACTTCATCACTGGACTCTCCAGGAGGGGAGATCCAGTGGACTTGCACGGAAAGCCCCTGGGAGGGTTGACCGTGGAAGACTACGTCCAAATATATTGCGTAGATAATTCCAAGAAGGTTGGAACGCAGATTGCAATTAGAGATATCAGGGATTTGCACATAAAGATCCTCCTATTCACCATCGGCAGAGTGGCAGGATCTGCCTCACTACATCAGGCGTCCAGGACGCAAATGAGCATAGCTGTAGAGTGCTTAGTTCATGTGTATGATTGGTGCACAGCCCTGCTACTGAATATGAAACAACAGCTGACCTCCATTCGCCAAGCAAAGACAAAACACTTTGGCTATGGTACGATTTTGACTACATTCTTCTTTGAGAGGATTCCAGCTTTGAGACCCAGAGTGATCTCGACTATCAGCAGCCCGCAGGACCCAAGAATTGCCCGTTGGGCAGACATGATGAAGAGACTGGGGGGCAGCGAAGTGCCCCGCACCACATGGGACGATGAGCTCTTCCTTTGGTGGGGAGAACAGATCATCGCAGTGGATGACTATCCCTATGCCGGGATGGACTTCCGAGGAGATCCAGATCAAGTACTTCCACCCGGCGCGGCATGGGGAGCAGTCGGTAAGTTTTCAAAGATTTTGACTTATATAATTTTTTTTGGATTTTTTCAAATATGTATGAAAAAATGAAAAACAAACATGTTTTTTATTGGATTCATAATGACTGACAATAAAATATGATCATGTTTCAGATGTTGGACCAGTTCGTCCTAAGGGACTCCCACGCCATAAGCGTCGCAGGGGCGAGGCGGAGAATGTGGACTCAGACAGGACTCTCCAGGCCGTGCACAGGAACTTGGAGGGATTAACCCGCCAAATCCCTATGGCTGCTGTGGAGGACTTGCCTGAGGCCGTCCAGAGACGGGTGGTTGGAGTACCACGAGACTGGGTTAGATTATTCCGCCGTGTGGCCACTGCAGTTACGTTCTATAGGAACACAACTGCTGGGCAGGGGCCTCAGGAGTAGATTGATTTTATATATTAGATGACTGTATATTGTTTTGAGACTGAACATGATGGGGCATAAGCCCAAGTTTTGTACGGCATTTATGGATCCAAATTTTGTAAAGTTTTTGAAACACTCTGATGATATATATATACAGCGATATTTGATGTGATGTGATAAATGTATCAAATGTATGATGTTTTTGATGATTAAAATTTATTGTATTGAATGATTAATGTGCCAATCCAATGCTTGATTAGCTAATGAGTCAGCAAACCAATTGTCAGCCCGAGGAATATGAATGAATGTTAAAAATTGAAATGACCTTTGTAACAAACGTACCCTCAAGACCAATCGTAATAAAAATGGATCTCGTACCCGATAAGTGTTGTTCAACTGCGACACCACCAGCTGGGAGTCCAAGAAAACTACCAACGAATCAACACCCAAGGATATTGCCTCCGAGAGTAGATGAATGACTGCAGTATATTCTGCTACATTATTGGAAGCAGGACCAATGCAGACTGCTCTTGATACTAACAGCTGACTGGATGGATAATGAAGCACCCAAGCCGCGGAAGCTAAGTTCCGGGTGTGTCTACTAGCACCATCAGCGAAACCAAAATGACTCATGACATCCAAGACAACCTGCCAAAGCAGATCAAAAACATCACCAACCCATCAAAAATCGAAAATCAATCAGATATATACAAAACAAAAACTACTAATATACAAAAAGCAAGATGCCAGGCTAAAGCCTAGGCATAATACTTCTTAAGATAGAGCCCATTTCGGGGCTCCGGCAACTCGTTCCCTTCGAAGTCAACCAAGGTATACGCTCCTTTCTTAAGGACTTTCTTAACGATATAGGGGCCATACCACATCGACTTAAACTTTCCTGCCCCCAAGGCATCTTTTTCTTGGGCATAGACCAAAACAAGGTCACCTTCGGAAAAGACCCTAGGCTTAACTGCCTTATCGTACTGAACTTTGATTCTGTTTTTATGCGCTTCATTCATCGAGGCGGCATCCCGACGCTGCTCATCGAGATGTTCCAGATGAAGAAGCCGCTCCGCCAGACTAGAAGTGTCAGGAAGAAGCTCAACAGCTAATTTAAGGGAAGGAATCTCACACTCAATAGGAAATACGGATTCCACCTCGTGGACTAACTGAAACGGAGTAAAGCCAGTTGCAGTTTTAACTAACGTCCTGTATGCCCAAAGTGCAGGATATAGCATAATATTCCAGTTGGATCTATGTTTATCAATGGTCCTTTGAAGAGTTGTCTTCAAGGATTTATTCACGGCTTCCACTTGCCCATTGGCCTGAGGATAATATGGAGATGAATGCTCCTGCCTGAAACCCAATTTGAGAGCCAACTCAGCCATCATACTATTCTAAAAGTGACTGCCATGGTCAGTGACAATCTCTTTAGGAATACCGAAACGAGCGATAACTTGGTTGAAGAAGAAAAGAGCTGCAGTCTCACCATCGTTCCCAAAAGTAGGCATAGCCTCGACCCACTTGGTGAAGTAGTCTACTGCTACGATAATGTACTTGTGACCTTTTGCCGAAGGCGGGTTACAAGTAGTAAAATCAATACCCCACTTTGTAAAGGGTCCGACAGCAATGACTGGAAAAAGCGGAACTGGATGAGCGCACATTTTTCGAGTATAAACCTGACAAGGATGACACTTTTTGACCGATTCAATACAATCCTTGAAAATCGAGGGCCAAAAGTATCCTGCACGCAAAATCTTTTGAGCTGTAGCAAGCCCAGATAAATGACCCCCACAAGCTCCACTGTGAGAATAATTAAGCACAGCCTCGGCTTCTTCGAAGGTTAAGCAGCGTCTTAGGATTGAATCAACCCCTCGACGGTACAAAGCGTCACCAATAATCAAATAGTTCTTGGCCAAGTGACGCAACTTACGTCGCTCATCCTTCGAAAAAGTTGAGGGAAACTTCGCAGTCTGGAGATATACAATGATATCCCCGTACCAAGGATCTTGTGGAGAGATCAGAAACAAGTGTTCGTCCGGAAAGGACTCATCATAGATCATCTCTTCCCCACAAGGCAACTCGGAGATCAATTCCGCAAAAACTAATGACTTCTTGGATTTGGCAGACATGAACTCGAGATCAAATTCTTGTAAAATCACAATCCATCTATTATATTTGCCCTCAATCACTCGCTTGCTGAGGACAAACTGAAACGGATTGGCAGCTGCCAAGACATAAGTTTTGCGAAGAATAATGTAATGCCGGAGTCGCTGCACAGCATGAACTACTGCTAAGGCTAACTTTTCTATCGGGGTGTATCGCAGTTCAGGTCCTACCAGTCCTCGACTAAGGTAGTAAATAACATGCTCTACACGAGCATCATCCTCCTGAACCAGAACCATACCAATGGTAGATTCTGCTGTAGCCAGATACAAAAGAAAATCTCTGCTATAATCGGGTGGACTCAGTAAAGGAGCAGAGGTCAATGCCTTTTTCAAGGCATCGAATGAGCGTTGAGCGTAGTCGTCCCAAAGAAAAGGAACTCCTTTCTTCAACAGCCTCATATATCCCTTTGTAATCTCAGCATAGTTAACGATAAACCTCCGAAGAAAGTTAGACTTCCCTTGGAGACTTTGAAGCTGACGGATTGAAGACGGGGGAGGAAACCGAAGTATTGCCTCAACCTTGAAGGGATCTACCCTTATCCCTTCCCTAGACACAATAAATCCCAACAGCCGACTGGATGTAACCGCGAAAACGCACTTGTTCGGATTCAATCGAATTTTATAAAAACGACATCTATCAAATATTTGCCGGAGGTGACCTGGATGATCCATCCTCTTTCGAGAATGAGCAGCTAGATCATCTAAGTATGCCTCGATAATTTTCTTGATGTCGTGGAAGACGTAAGACATGGCCCGCTGAAAGGTAGCTCCAGCATTTTTAAGGCCAAAAGGCATTTTCTTATATGCAAACGTACCCCAGGGACAAATAAAAGCAGTCTTATGTTGATCTTCTGGACGGATAGTAATTTGATTATAACCAGAGAAACCGTCCATGAAGGAGAAAATATCGTTACCCGCACACTCGTCAATAATCTGATCGATGAAAGGTGTGGGGTAATTGTCTTTAGGACATGCCTTATTTAGGTCCCTGAAATCGATGCACACTCGAATCGTTCCTTGCTTTTTATCTACCGGAACGGGGTTTGAAACCCATTCAGTCAGAGGAACTGGGAAAATGAATCCCGCCTTAAGCAGCTTTTCAACCTCAGCTTTGATAGCTGCTGCCTTCCTAGGATTAACCGGACGAAGTTTTTGCCTGACCGGCTTAGCGTTTTCATACGTCTTGATCTCATGCTGGACGATAGATGGGTCTATGCCAAGCATTTCCTCATAAGACCAAGCAAATACATCCCTATACTCTTTGAAGAGCTCGGTATAGATTTGAATCTCCTCACGGGAACATTCAGCTCCAATGAAGACATTCTCGATAATGTTAGGATCCCTGGAGATGTTCACCCAGATAGTAGGAGAGATCACAGCCATGTTCCCTTCAACATATATCTGTGTTGGTGCTAAAGGGTTCAAGACTGGGTGAACAGGACCAAGAGACTGAGGACTTGGAAAACTTGTTTCAATTTCGCTCAAGTCAGGTAGGAAGTAAGACCGATGATGCAAGTCATCCCACGGTCTCTCTACACCTGTCATCGCTTCCAGGATGGCCTCTTCAGATGGAAGAGTGGTATCTAGACAATCTTGGGCAGAAGAAGAAGTAAGCGTCCAAGCCGGAGCCACATCACCATCCAACTCTTCCGATGAAAGAGGAGTTGGATCAGATTCTGCAGTGTCAACAATAGACTGATATGCAATCTCAGCTGCAGAAATCGGGAATGCCATTCCACCCACTTGCCCTTCCTCCAATGTGGCTGTTGGGGAAGGTAAGGTCCAAGGGTCCGAAAAATAATGAGTTCGGAAGAACTCTCTTCGAAGGGGAGCCTTGGAGGATGAAATAGCATTAATATGAACCTTAGGAGGAGGAAGATCGAAAGTACCCATCAAGGAAGAATACATTCCAACTCCTAGATTCTCAACAGGCGCCTTAGTATTGTCCAACTTAGGAACAGATGAGTCAGAAGGCGCATCCAGGTCTACAGGAGGACAGTCCAGTTGATCCACTGTGACAATCCTCCCTTCGTGGGGAAAACATACAATTCGAAATAGTGAGGATGCAATGGCATCCATCTCATAAATCCAATTCCTCCCCAACAGAAGGTTGTAGTCCAAGGCTGCATCTACTACCTCAACCTCTATGTTAACAGTTTTGCCCCCAACACAGATGGGCAAAGCCGGGACAATACCATGGGGTCTGTGAGAATGACCATCGAATGCAGTAAGAATAGTGCTAGATGGAACAACTTTTGGAGATCCAAGTGTCTTCCAGCATGCGAGAGACATCACGCAAGTAGAAGCACCCTCATCAACAACCGTTCGAAAGATATTGGTCTTCCGATACGATGATTTAATATGGAAAGCCATGTGATGAGGAAGTCTCTTCTTAAAATTATTCATATCAAAAGTAATTAGAAGAGAATTTTTCGGATCAATAGCTCCAATGGCAGCGAGCAAAGCACTGCGTTGAGCCGGACAGGACTGGAGTACCTCTAAAGCTGACATAGCACAAGGACTCTGCGCCAGATCTTCTACAATCGAGTAGTTCTGGGCAGCCCTTGCGTTCGGATTAATCGTTGACCGCTTAGAAGATGCTTTTGGCATCCGAGGCATAGACTCGACAGTTGGCTTCGTGATGTGAAGCGGCTCAGTAGCATCAGGAACTTCCTTAGCTTTCGAAGATTCCTCTCCGCCATAATCACGGGATCTCGTAGCGACATCCACTTGAGCACTCATCATAAAGATATTCGATGGAATTTCCCCTTCCTGGGCACCTCCAGAGGAAGCCCCAGGATTTTGATTCGCGCCAGCAATTAATTGCTGCCCTTGGGGAAAAGGGTTTGTTAGCACAGCCTGGGAACTAGAAGAACCCTGCTGAGATAACAGGCGCTGAGCATCCTGAATTTTCGGGCAAAGGTGCGTGAGATGGTCTCCAGCACAAAGCTTGCATGGAAACTTCACTTTCTTTTTCTCCTTTTGACCCTCACCAACACGCTCGTTGGTTTTATTTGCATTGCCCTTCCCGTTCTTGCCCTTCTTCTTGTTATTTCGTCCCTTCTTCTTCCCATCGGATTATTGATTTCCTTTGGGATCAGAAGCTTGGACAGCATTTATGGACAAAGACTGGGAAGGTGATGAATCAGCAGGCACAGCCTGACCAGAAGGAGCAGATTGTAAAGACAACTGCTGCAATTGAGAAAGCAGGCTGGCTGCAATACTATTGACCGATCCGACAAGCCCGTCACCATGCAGACCAGGTTTGGGTTTCGATAAATCCAATTTGGAGTGAGGAGCATTGGGTAAATACTTATAAAGCATCCCAGACTGAGAATAGATCAACTCTAACTGCTGGGCCCTAAAGATGGCCTGCTCCTCAGAAAATACCCCAGATAGGGATACATCCTTTGAAATATCTGACTGCAGAGATTTCAAAAACCACTCGAGAAGGAATTCACCTAGAATATGGGCTTTGATAAGCCTCTTCCTTCTCCTCCATTCCTGAATGTGATCAGAAATGTGAGTTGCCTCATCCTGCTTAAAATTAGCCAGGAGTTCGGTCCCGGCCTCATATCTGACAGGCAACTGAAAATGGTTAAGAAATGTGATAGCCAGTTCCCCAAATGTAGCGAAACTGCCCCCAGTGAGCTCTATATACCATTTGGCAGCATTTCCAGTTAGGGTGCGTTGAAATAATCTCAATCTAATCGAATCATCGATCAGAGAGTTCGAAGAGCACCATAAGTGGAAAGTGGTGATGTGGTCCGCTGGATCTTCACCATTCTTACCTTCAAACTTAGGAATGTCTGAAGGAAGTTTGGTTGGAACCGGAGGCCACCCCGGACTATAACGAATCGGGTCATTAGTTAACTTCGACAAATCTGGCAAGTTTAACGTTGCCAGAAATGGTAAGCGAGGCGGAGCCTGAGGATTCCATCCTTGATGGGATGGATTCCCAACATTTTGAAAAGAACAGCCTGGATTTGATGAGGCACCAGGCTGCCAGAAAGGACCCGTAGAAAACGGAGAAGAACCTCCTCCCCACGCCGAGTTACCAAAACCCAGACCAGTTCCCCCTGTTGAAGTGTTAAATGAAGGAGAGAGCCCTTGATAGGGGTTCCATGCATTAGACAAAGGAGAAAAGGTCTGATAAGCACTCGAAGAAGGGAAAGAAGCATTCCCTTGATGACCTGCCAAGAACTGATTCCCTGCCCCTGCCGTAGTAAACACAGGATTCCATCCCGTAAAAGTAGTCGAAGTTTGCCCCCTAGACCAAGGGTTGAAACTCTGGGTCTGGGACGTAAACGGAAACGACCCTAAAGAAGGATTGGAACTGGGAATATGCCCAGTCCCAAAGGGGAAACCCTGGAACGAAGCTGATCCACTAGCCATGTTAGACATGGGCGTAGATCCAGCTGAAGCAGCAGAAAAGGTAAAAGAGGGATTTCCACTAATGGACATCCCTGAGCAAAAGGGACCAGAATGAGAAGCATATGCTTGGCTGAAACCAGAGCCAAACATAGCAGTGCTAGAAGCAATCGAAGACGGAGCAATAGTGCCCCCTGCTTCAGCAGAAGCATGAGTCTGAATGCCCGCAGCACTCACGATAGAAGCCGTGTTCCCAGTCGTGGCCATCGAAAGATAAGAATGATATGGAAGATCCGGCTGTCTCTCAGACTCCGGTCCGATGTACTGAACAACAAACGGATAATCAGGAGGAAGAGGAGATGGACCTGTAGCTGGAGGCTCAGGTATATCTTCTATCTGAAAATCTTCTTCCTGAGGAAATAACACTCGCGAGGTGAGCGGAACGCTCCTTTCGTAACCGACACCGGAATCAGCTATGAAACCTTCAAACCTTAGTGGAGGATCTCTCTCCACAGCGTTAGAATCCACAGGGTGGTAACCACCTGCTAAATCGCTCCTACGCCTTCTCGAAGAAGGCTCTGTACTCTCGGGAGATAACCCCCGAATTCTCCTCGAACGTCGAGGCGCTTGATCAGCCACTTTTATAAATTTTATTTAATTAGACTCAAAAAAGTGAAAATCTAGGCAAGCTAGGAGCAAAGAGCACTCACTAAAATAAAAATCCCTGAGAAACAGCAAGCAAACAGCCTCCAAGTATTTCCGCTCCGGGTGATGAGGACCGGACACCAAAATACAGGAAAGCGAAGTATAGGACCTTCCGAAAGCAGTCTGGGATGATTAGGGCCCAGAACAACTAGCGAAGGTATCAGAAGAAGTTACGCCGACCTCCTAACAACAGCCTTTGCCGGCTCAAGCACCCAAGCTTCGCAAGGGCACCCCCCAGAAGTACTGCTGGAAGTGATGCGACGTCTGCCTCAGGTACCACGGGTATTCCCCCTCGCAGTCACCTGTGTGGAACCTAGGAACAGCAACTATGGACACCAATCCGTATCAGAAGCTGGGCGGAACGGTCTTGAGGTTAGATTCAGCTAATCGGAGGGGGGGTATCCCTCTTCTTAACCTTCACTTCCCCTCGCGCTTGACTCTCGGATGAGAGCTTTCCCAGTCCGCCTCACGGAGTTGGATTTCGCTCAATTAATCAACTTCTATGTTTGTTTGAGCGGCCTTGGAGAGTTTACTCTCCACTCACCTATTCCAAGGCCCTACAACCTAGCTAGTTGGTGATTGACACTTAGTAAAACTTGCTAGTTGATTTTAGATTAAATCGCTTATTTTAAGGGCTGTTATATTAAGTCACAAGGATATGGAGATGAAACGTATGGTGTTTTTGACGCAAAAGAAATTAATAAAAACTTAACTACATGCACATGCAGTTCTTGTCTTTCGATGAAAAGTAATCTCTATATAGGTTCTACGAGACTAACAAATTGTATTTTTCTTTTCAAATTGCAAACTCACACTCACAAAAACTAAGAAGCTAACTAAATGTTGAAATGCACCTAATGCAAATCACTACAAGCATGCTAATTCTAAGATGCACGAAATATTTTAAAACAAAGTGAAATTCCCAAAAAGCTCCTTCAGTTTTAACTTCTTTTGATGGCCCAAAAAGCTAGTTCTTGAAAACAAGAACTCTTAATATAAGACACCAAAACGCTCAAAAGCAAGAAGAAGAAATCCAATGACAACTCCTCCTCAAACTCAAGCCAAAAACCAAAAGATAAGAAACTTCACTAAAGCTCCAAAAGACATGGCAAAACGAAAATGAAAATGCAACAACAAAAACAAAAACAAGACACAATGTTTTTTGAGTTTTTGAAATGCACAAACAAAAAGCAAAACAAATGTTTTTTGAAATTTTTTGTTTATAAAGCAAGAGCTTCAAAAAGACCAAGCACAAACTATCAAAATCCAAACCAAACAAGACTAACTTTCAGGCACAAATTTCAACAATGCTCCCAAACCTTATAAGGCTAACAATAGCAAGATCAATAAAAGCAAAGGAAGACCTGAAAACTCAGTCACTCAGCCTAGACAAATAGTGCAAAACTCGTTGCAAACAAAGACTCCAAAGAAGCAAGAAAAGCTCTTCGAAAATTGCAACAAAACCTAGCCTATAGAACTCAAAGAAAACCAATCAAAAACAAAGCAAGAATCGCAATGCAAAGCACAGCACAAAGATAGGAGCGAGTCAGTGAGCAGAAGCTCTCTATTCTGATAAAGCAGAACAACCAAGAATGCTCAGAAAGCAATCTTGGAACTCAATCCAGAAGTACCAGCACCAACAAGAACACTTTGCCAAAAGACTAGTTTTCGAACAAACGAAAGAGAAAAAATACTTGAAACCACTTCCTTCACACTCCAGTAAGTACAGAGACACTGTAGAAACCAATCTTCACAGCCAGAAAGGACCAGAAAGCCAATAAACCCAAAAATTCAAATTCTGCCTAGGTATACGTGACCTTACAGTTATGCAACCAACGTGTATACGCGTCTGTGTTAAGGGAAACTCGCGTATACGCGGGTCCCTTTAGACAAACTCGCGTGTATACGCGACTGTGTGCAGAAAAAAGAGCGTATACAAAGAAAGATAATGAAAAACAAAAAAGGACAAGCCTGGGAAAGAAACCAGGACTTCAGACTGACTGCAAGAAAACAAACTGGACTGCAAATGAAAGTTAAAACTGCTGGGATCCTACCAAACAGCTGAAACCACCCAACAGGAGAAACACAAGAATATGTATCCCCAGTGGAGTCGCCAGTTCTGTTTCGGGGAAATCTCACCCTAGAGGTTGGTTGGGGTACAACCTCCACAGAGCAGGGGCATGCTATTTAACAGAGACTCACACAATCAAGCACGTTCAGAAAAACTAAATAGAGTGGGAAATTTACCCGTGGGTCCTACGGTTGAAGTAGATCCACGTGGAGTCCAAACTCCCTGCAACCGTCCTTCCTTCTTAACCTGAAATACAAGAAAAAACCAGCACAAAGGACAAGTTGTACAGCATATGTTCTACTCTAAATGTTAGTGAGATTCATATAAAACATTAAACAAATCATAATGAATGCTTGTATAACAAATATTCTCATACATATAAGCATACACTAACACGTTTATTTCAGGAACAGCATGATACTTCTATATTAAAAATAGCATGTACAAAAGTAATCAAGAGGAGAGATCACCTGATCCTTCCAAGGCCTTCGTAGACCGTCGTCCGAATCCGTCCAGCCCTTGCCTCGCTAAGTCTCCTTCCAAACTGGTGCATACGAGATAACATATAAAGGGATGTGTATCTCAAGGAAACAAGGGTTTCCTATAATGAACTGGGAAAGTGCAGGAGGCACGGGGAATCAGACTTGGATAGGGAATACCAACAGAGTATAATAATAATAATTCTCTCTTTCCCTTAGGCCATACACATGAGGGCTTTTTATACTCCCTCCAATTAGTTTCAACAGTTGGAAACAGTTGGCCACGGGCTGGGGTGGTTGAACTACCTGAGTAACCATCAACCCAGCGCGAAATTAGGGATTTTTTATATATTTTTTAATCATTTTAATGGCATACGCGGAAAAGTCTAGCTGGACTCGCGTATACACACAGAAAAACACGAGCATACTCGCGTATGGGGAATTTTACACTGTTTTTAAGTGAATTTGTCCAAGTCTGTAGGAATGGGTGCCCATAAAGCCATGAAGCAATCATAAATCATGTCAAAGTGAGAAATTATGCTATAACATGGTAGATCCTGTAAAATACCATACGGATGAAAGCCTCTTCCATCAAAATCTTTGAGGATAGTTGGTGATTGGTTAATTGTCGGAGAACCAAGTGATTTCCAACATTTTAACGACATAATACACGTGGAAGCCCCTTCATCAACAACAATACGAAAAATACGTTTGTTTTTTACTATTACCAGAATTTGAAAAGCCATTTGATGAGGTGGGCGAGGTGTAAAATTCTCTAAATCGAAGATCATGAGGTTCGAATCCTAGAGGTCTACGGCTCCTAATTCTAACAATAGTAATTTTCTTTAGGTTGGGCATGATTGCAACACTTCCAAAGCTGACATTGCTAAAGGGGAAATTGCCAAGTCTTCAACAATATTGTAATTCTGAGCAGCTCTCACATGTGGATTAGAAGATGATTTACGAAATACACCTTTAACAGGCGGGTTGATTACTAAGTCAGGATTTTGTTTCTCGATCTGTAGCGGATTAGAAACTGAAGGAGATGTAGTTGATGCTGAATTAGATGTTTTTGCTTCTTTACTAGGATTTTTACTACCCTAATCTTGCGATCGCGTCACAACTGTTATCACCAAAGTAGGACCTGATAGGCTGTTGGTCAGGCTACCTCAGTGTAACTATTTCAAACCAGACTTTTAGTTTAGGCTTAGCCTCCTCAACCTGAGAGGGCTCTCTCACTAGGTTTAAGATTTTGAATAAAGGATTAGATGGCTAACTCTAGGAATAAATTGGATATAAAGTGTATGAATAGTTGAATTATTGATCAATAAACATATATTGGGCTATGGAGTCTAGGTATGTTCCCACAAAACATCAAAATTAGCTTATCATGGAAGTCAGGGCATTTCAGAGTTTTTAGGTGTATCAGCAAAACAGAAACAGAGTGAACAAAACACAGTTTACAAACATATGCAGGAATTTAGAGCATTTTCCAATGAATTCTAAGTAACATATGTTTCTAACAATGCAAATAGATAGATAAGGAAAGCCATAGGAAGATCACACATTAAAAACTCTTTCTGAATCCTAAGTCTTAAGCCAATGTTTGTATTATGATAAAAACACACACTCTGCTATAGTAACATAGTCTGCTTGTTAATGAAAATTTCCAACTTAGTAAAATTCCTCCTCATGCCTCTTATAGAGTAATTACAACCTTGGATTCTATGATCCATCTTCAGAGGAATTCGAATTTTATCTTAAATTGACACCTATTTTCTCTAAAACTGACTATTTATTACATCTGACAGTTAACTATGTCTTCTAGAAGTCCCAATACAAATAGGAGTATAACTCCTTATTATATCTAAACAACCTTATCTAGAACTTAAATGATATCTCTGACAGTTTTTCCTCCATCTTTTTGACCTTGATGATGCCTACAATCTTGTTATGTTATCATACTATTTCATGCCTTACTTTCCCTACAAAACAGGGAACATGTTTCCTATAATTTAGCCTTTTCCTTCTTGATGATCTTCGAACCCTTTTTACTGGAAATGTTGACCTTTTGAGGCAAGTGACATGTGTTTTCACCTTCATGGAACCATACCTTTCCAACTGTACAGAAAACAAGCCTTTGAAAAAGTAAAAGGAGAGATGACATGGTTGTGCTACGAAATGAGCAGCGTTTTCGTAGCTCAGAATTTACACCTTTGTAAACCACTCTCAATGATTCAACTTCCTTTGCCTTGAGACTTGGAGTTTCATTTGTGAACCCTTTCCAACCACCAACAGCAACCAAATTCGGAAATGAAGCTTGTTTACCCTTCGAAACCCTTATAAAATGTTCAAAAATGCACCTACAGCAGTTTGGTAGCGCGCTACGAAAGTGCTGTGTATGTCCTTTTTACACAGTCTTTTCACAATTTTCAGATTTTAAAAGCATTTACACCCTTTAATGATTTCCTTGATGTTAATAGATCTTAACAATCAAAATGATTCAACTTTTCAATGTCCTCAAAAAGTGATGTCCTTCCCAAAAACAAAACTGTATTAAGGATTCATCACTTACTGCTCTTGTTCTACCTCTGCTGTAGCTGACCCTCAGACTTTTTCAATTGAATTTCAAGATCTTCAATCTGCCTTTTCAGTCTCTTTTTGGTAGCCCTCAATTTAACATTTATCATCTTCATAAATCTTGCCTCTTTGATTACTGCCTCGCTTGATGAATGAAAGAGAAGCTTTGGTTTCTACTTACCATGAGCTTACCATTCGAAAAAGGGTATGTATCTTGTGTTTCTTGCATGAGACAATAAAACCAAAAACCAGCCCCTTTCAAATTTGAAAATGACATAAGACAAATGACCTCTAACGAATGTCATGATGGCTATGAATGATTGCATGTGTGAGAAAAGACTTATGGCTGACACCTAATCATGAATGATTAACGGAATTTTGGTGGATTTGATAACTGACAAGACATGCTACGAATCCTCAATTTTGTAGCGCACCTAATGTAATTTCAAGGTTTTGCGCTACAAAATGAGCAGCGTTTTCGTAGCACAAAAGTAGTTTTTAACACTGTTTGTGCTACGAAAATGTGGTTTCGTGGCTTAATCAAAAAAATTTCAAAATGGTTAAAAATTTGACTCTCAAAACATGATATGAGACTGTCAAGGTATGAAACAAGGTTTTTAGACTTTATTACGTGAATGAAAATGATACTCTAACCCTATCACTTAACCCCTAAAAACTTAACATGACTTCACACCTATCTAAAAACCATGACTAGGAACAAAGCAAACTATCCAAGTTTGGAAATTTTTTTATAATGATAACAGCAACCATGAAAATATCCTCTAGCGTATTTGAGGAAGATCCAATCATATTACTATCTTGAGCAGGAAAGGGATCCTTTAAGACAACAAGTATGGGTGAACCCTTAACAAATTTCGATACCTCGGCTCTACGTGGACACTCTTTTGTAAAATGATCCTCATCACAGATCAGACATGGATAAAGAGGTTTTCATTTTTCGTCAGTTGGTTCATTTTTATCGTTTTTATCTTTTGAAGATTTTTTCTTTTTATTCTTACCTTTCTTCTTACCACCAGTTTTAGGTTTGGTTGTAGATGATTCTACAACATGAATATCGATGAAAGTTTCAACGGAAGAATCTCCTTTCGGTGAATCGAGTAAAGTGATAATAGGAGAAGTTGTCTTGGAATATTTCTTCTTACTTTTACCAATGCTAATAGAACCAATTACACCATCCACAGCATGATAGCCGAAAGGAGTTGTAGTTAATTGACCAGGTCTTGGTAAATCAGGGATTTTATCATACAGAGTACCTGACTGGGTATATACAAGGTCAAGGTACTGAGCCTGAGCAATTACTTGCTCTTCTGTAACAATGCCTCCCTTGGCCACATCTTCAGTAATTTTGGGCAATAACAATTTAATAAACCATTCAGCCAAAATTTGATCTGGAATAAAGACCTTCACTAAATGCCTCCTACGTCTCCATTCCTGAATGTGATCGGATATGTATGTAGACGTAGGTTGTTTTAATGAAGTCAGCAATTCCGTGCCATTGTCGTGTCTGACAGGAAATTGAAAATGGGTTAAGAAAGCAGTAGCTAGTGCATTAAAATTATTAAAAGAGCCTCGTGGTAACTCAATGAACCATTTGGTAGCTAAACTAATGAGAGTTCTCTAAAAAAGATGCAGTCAAATCGAATCATTGATTAGTGAATTGGATGCACACCAGAGGTGATAAGTCATAAAATAATTAGATGGGTCCTCTCCTAACTTACCCTCAACTTTGGAATATCATTAGGAAACTTGTTAGGCATCGGCGGCTAATACAGAAGATAAAAGATAGGATCATTCGTAAGTCACAATAGATTAGGTAAATCTAAATTTGCTATAAACGTTAACTGATGGCTAGGGTCTTGATAACCTTGTGTGATCAATCCTTTTCCAGGAGAAGGATATCTAGGATATCCTGGAATTGGATGTGCATTTGGAATTGTGAAACCTCCTAGATAACCAGGATTAACTCGACCATACTGGGGTTGTTGAGGTATTTGATAAGTATACCCAGGGTACGGCTGATACTGATATACTAGATTTTTTGTAGCCTGTCCAAATTGATACTGTCCCCGGTATGGTTGATAAGTAAATTGTGGTTGACTAGTAAGAATCATAGTTGTACCATCTTGTCCTATAGGTATCTGGACCGTAGTCTAAATTGTAGGTCCTGACTGTGGCACATATACTTGAGGAATTTGCACTGATACAGGGGTAGTAGAAACAGGAGCTACAGATACTCCAGAAATAGGTGTGGTAGGTTGAACAGAAGTTGCAGTAGTAATAGAAGTCTGAGGCGGAGTGTGAGGTGTACTAGGCCCAGGCTGCTGAATAGAACCAGGTGCAGGGACTTGAACAGTAGGCTGAACAGGTTGCTGGGTTGGACCAAAACTTATGGACTATCCAGGTTTATTAGGTAACTGCACATTGGGTTTCAAAGTTTGTTGAATTTGAGATGTATCCCACGCCATATTCATTTCGGGGTATTGACCCATAGAAGGTTGTTCATATGAAGGAACATAACCAGGTTGAACATAAGTTTGATAATTAACTGGCAAAGTTCTGGTTCCTTGTAACAATGGTTGTCCTGAAGGAGGTTGAAATCCTTGAGCTGGGTACTGACCTTGAGGCATGTATTGAATATGGGGTTGGAATTGACCCTGAGGAATAAACTGACCCTGGGGTTGACCCTAAGGAATAAACTAACTCTGGGGTGGACCCTGAGGAATAAATTTACTCTAGGGTTGACCTTGAGGAATGTACTGTCCTTGGGGTTGATATTGACCTTGAGGTATGTACTTTCCTTGAGGTTGTTCTCCAGGAAGATAATATTGTCCTACAATTTATCCTGGTAAAAAATTACCTTGAGGTTTCCCCCCAGGCGGTAACTGACTACCTTGAGGTCACCCCCCAAGCAGTAACTGACTACCTTGAGGTTTCCCCCCAGGCAGTAACTGACTTCCTTGAGGTCGACGATTTGGAATATTGCCAGACATCAAAAAAATCTATTTTGTGTTCAACATTTCAGTTTTAGTTTCATTTGTACCAGATGATAGCACTTGTTCAATTGGTTGAGGAGCTGCCCCCGGGAAAGTACCAGAGAGTGACTCGTATACCGAAGGAACATACGGACCACCATATAAAAATGTTTCCAGAGATTGAGAAAACATAGATGACTCACCCAAGATAGTTGATGAAGGATGATAACCTCTCGGTGTAGGGTGAAAAGGAATTCGGGGTGGTGAATAAGTAAGACCTGCGTTTTGTAAAAAATCTGTCAATGATACATACCAAGCATCAGTTCTAAAAGGATTGTATAATATTTATTCATGTTCTCTAAGATTCAAAGTTTCTTGGTTTTCGGGAAGAACTACGTCTTCATCTGGACCAACAAGTTCTTCAATACATATGAGATCAGAAGGAAGGTTTTCAGTAATGCGATGTCTTACCCTAGGTGAATCAGGATCACTAGAAGTCAGAGTAACATATTCTGAAGATGGTTCCAACACAGCAGGTTCAGTTTCGGGCTCAGAAATTTGAGGTTCTTCAGCTAATGCACTGGTTGGAGAACTACTACCAGTAACTTCGGAAATTGAAATTGGCTCTTGAATATATTTTGTTGTTTGTGATTGATAATTAGGATGAATAACTATGGATGATTCTCTTGGTTCTATTGATCTAATTCTACTGACAGTAGGTGGTACCGGTGCTCGCAATCTTTTAAGTTGACTTGGTGTATACTTAGGGGGTTTCCCTCGGAGTCTATGCGATTGTCTTGATAATTCAACCACGATTGAAAATTATTAATCACATGCAATCAAATAAAATTTCAATGAAAACTCCTAAAGTCGCTAAGGAAATAAACAAATGAATCACACGCCTAAAAATCTAGGAGATCAAACCACACACAACAGTAACTTCCCACACTAAAAACACTAGATGGTGATGAAATCTAACATCGTAGTATTTTAATGTAGAAAGGGAGGTTGGAACAGTTACCCCGACAACCTGCTTACTGAAATAGACTGGTGCAAGTTTCTCCACTTAAACCATCTCGAGTGAAGATAACCCTCCAGAGAGTCCAAGTGAGTCTATTCGATGTCTGGTCCAGGTACAGTGGGATCTTTCCTCCACCGTCACCTTAGGAAATAATCGTAAATATTATGGCCACTAAGGTTACCAACAAGAACTAATATACCTGGGGGAACAGTCTACGATCTGAGATACGTGCAAGGGAAGAGTAACAAAGCTCAATCCCCTTGAAGGCTCCTTGACATAATCCAAGGTATATCGACAAGTGACCCCAGGCTCCTCGACAATGGTTTATCCAAGGTTTATCGTTTTTAATAGGCGCACATCTTATATCGTTCACAATGATATAGAATTGATTATCCCACTAGTTCAGATATGACCTCGTGCTTGACTCCTTTAAGAGGAGCTTCCCAGAGCATACAAGTGACTATTGGATTTTTCCTATCACAAGATCAACTACTTGTTTGTTTTAATTGTCTTGGAGAGTTAATTACTCCCTACTCCAAGACACTAGCCTAAGCTATATTGGTGAAAAGAGCCCTAGAAATATAAAAATTACTAGATTGATTTTAATTTAAGTGTTGATTTTAATATGTTGTTTCTTAGGAAAATAGGTGTGAAAGTGAAATTGATGATATGTAGTGACCCGACTCAAAACACACTAAAAATGCATCTTATATGAGAAACAATTCCTTTCCTTTCAATGAATTCTATCTAAAAGAAAGAGTTGAGAAAATGCAATCTTTTAAAACAATTATTTCCTTCAAACAAGAATAAATGAAAAGAAATATAATTTCATGAGAACTCAAAATGATCAATTGCTCAATTAAGAAATCCCTTTATCATTCAAGATTGAAGCTACAAACAAAATTTTCTCCAAAATAAAACTACAATTTTCTAGAAATAATCACTCAAAACTAAAAAACATTAATTTTGAGCTATAAAAATTCTAAAGACTAAATCTGAATTAAAACTTTAAATATTTTGAGGATATTTTTCTTAGCTTGTTATCTAACTAAGAAATTATTTTCTTAGATCAGCAAGAACTCAAAAAACATCCAATTTTGGTTTTTTAAGTGAAATTCTAAACTTATCAATAAACGTTTTTTAAAGATTTGCAAATGAGAAAATGGGATCTAAATCTCATGAAACAATTTCTGCTATGAAGTCAAAATCAACAAGAAAGCAAGGAAATACTAGTGATCTAAAGGTATACCAAGGCTTCTAATCTTTGAGTGGGATAAAGACAAAGAAAAAATCGCTATAACATGTAGATCTTTCATAAAATCATTCAAAACTTAAAAATTCTAAAATAAACTCTCAATCAAAAATTTCTGAAAGAAAATACAAGTCTGGGTATACACTGAGAATCTAACAAACCAATCCAGAAAAGATAATTTTAAATTTTTCTAAAAAAATTCACAAGGTTTGTAGTTTCCAGTGTAAATAGGTGCGGTCCCGCACTGTTTATACAAGAAAAGAGCGGAGATGCCCACATTGTTTCTAAAAGAAATACCAGAAAACTAAGAGAAAAAATAAAATCTCTAAAACATTTCTCAGGGATTATACAGGGATAAACTACCCAAGCCAGTATAAACTAATCAAAATCAGAAAAAATAATAATAATAATAATAATAAATAAATAAATAAATAAATTACAAGTCAAAAATAAAAGAAATCAAAGTTCAAGATCCATTCCCCAGTGGAGTCACCATTTTTTTGGACGAATAATTCGTTCTTGCGGACAAAGACAGACCTCCCAAGTGTCCTACAGACAGCTAGCAACAAACAGACAGAAAAAAACTATTTTCTCTAAATAATATTTCATTCAGAATTAGCTACAACAGGATTTTTGAAGACCTACCTGTATTCCAACGCTATTTGTAATGATCTTCTTTCCAGTTGCTTGAAAGAGTCGTCTTCAAAGATCTACAATCACAAACATAAAAAAATCAATAGCACCTGCATAGGATAAACTAATTCATGAATTATATATCTATCAAGATGATCAAGGAATTCAAGAAATAATCTAATTAATTAAATAACTCATTGATAAAACATGATAAACAATCTACTTAATTAAAGAACTCATTGAGAAAACGGTATTCATGTGTATTATCTTTGATAAAGAAAAGCCTTACAACCGTGTTCGCCTTGATGTCGTACGGGCCTTCCCAGGGTCCAGAACAGGCGTTTCTTTTACTCTAACAAGCTTTGCACTCTCTGAGCTAAAATACACATGGGTGTGTAATCATTCCCACATAATGATCAGTTAATAGAGTCTGAGTCTATACAGCATTTCTCCTCAAAAATTTCCAAAGTCTAACTCACTAACTAACTCCTTTTGAAGCTGCACTATGGCTTCAATTTATAGGAAAAGAGAGGAGGTTATAGTTCCACATAAGAGGGGATATAATGCTCTTTTGAAGGGATTGAGCTCCATAAATCAAGGGGTAGGCTCCCATAATGGAGGAATGAACATACATGATAGGAGCAAGCCTTCGACCAGATAATTTCTTCTAGAAGCTTCCAGATTTGACTTCTGGGCTTCTAAATGCTACTTTCCGCCTTCATTTTACCTTTTACAGGGGTCCGCACCCTTAATGAAGAAAAAGTGTGTTTAGCTCTACATGATTTAGAACAAAAAGGTGTGGCACTGCAGGAAAAGTTAAGAGAAAGTGCGGTACAAGTGTTTTTAAGAATTTTATGAGCTTTTCTCTCAATTTCAAGGATTGATTTTAGGAACTTTGATGTTCTATACTTCTAAGGGAGTAATATATGAGTAATGATGAACCCATATAGACACTAAAATGTCATGGTGACAAATTTCAGTGTAACGCACTCTTATATCCATTATTTCCAGGAAAATGTCCAGTCTCGAGCATAACTTCAATGATAATAACACCATTGAGTCTTTTTCTTATAGCTTATCTTCATCTCCATGGTCTTGGGTCTTTAGTCTCAATTGTTGACGAAGGCTTTGTTCGTAATTTTTGGTTGGAACAAGTATTTTCAACTAAGATAAAACTCGTAATTTTTTCTAGACTAATACAAAGGTCCCTATCCCTCATGACCAGACATCAACTTATATCTTTACAAAGGAAATTAAACACTAAGAGATTGTTTAACTAAAATTCAATTAAAAATGCATAAATATGTATTTGCGAAGGACTGGTACAACCTTCACTAGCTTAATTACAAATATCTCATGATCCTTCGAGCTGAATTTCTTCTTTGTTTCTCAATAATCTAAAACTTCCTAACTCCTAAACTTGACACTTGTTACATTTTCAAAGGCCCAACTAGCCCAAAACACCAACTAATAAAAATGAAATAACAACACAACAATTCCTAATTCTTTTATACTCAAGCCACTTGGATTTTCATCAAATTCCATATTTCTAATTTACACAATATACAAATTGGAGGGAAATATCCTATCCCTTGGGAATTTATATGACCCCTTTGTATATGAAAAATGAGTTTCCTAAGGTTTGATGCTCCTACATCATTGATGGAGGGGCATGACTCCCCCAAACCAAAATTGATTCTGGAAGCCTCCACAAGGAACATTGTGATGGTCAAAGAAAGAGGATATTATTTTTTCTTATTTTATGTAAAATGTAAAATTTGTAGGAAACCTCTAGAAGGCATAATGTGGAAAGATTGCTCTATGTCTATTAAGGTTTTATTTTCTTCAGGGGGGAACCAATCTAATGAAAAACTAGGTTGAGAGATCATTGGGCAAGGAGATACATGGTATGTAACCTTTTTCCTTTTAATCCAAGTATCTGTTGTGGTTTTCAATTTGTGTTGATTATTTTTGTTCATTCCACCATATTATATTATTGTCCTAGGTATTTTTCATTAGATGGACAAAATTCCAAGTCGATGTGTTGTCAAAATGTGTCCTCAAGTGTTACTGAGAATTCGTGGGTGCCACACATCAATTAAACCTAAGGGGAGATAAAAAGGGAACGTTGAAAATGTTCATTTTTCACTGTTCTATGCTAGTACAATCACTTTAGCCTAATTCTTAACTTCAATTAGCAATCAAATCAATATTCCCATAATAAATATAAATTATAGATTTAACAATAAATGAAATGTATAATAGAAGGCAATCAAGATCAATAACAAGAGACAACAGGATTGATCAAAGACCAAAGAAAATACCCACAAGGGGGAAAACCATCTCAAATTCTTCTTCTTATTATATTTTCATAAAATGATCGACATAGTGAGTACAATTTTCCAATTCATCATTCAAGATTCAAAATCAATCCTTTAACTATCCAACAAAACCAACCAAAAAATATCCAATAGATAAGCCTAATAGACAAATATGATCAAAGTCAAAGTCTCCAAAATTGATCCAAGTCTATAGTTAACGGTTAGCAATACTTTAGGTCACAACTACAGGGACATAGTGAAAAATAGTGTGGTTGTAGCCAAATTTTCTTTGATCCAACCCTATGTCTCTAGCTTAATTTCCTCTTCTCGTGCGCATGAGCTCACAACTTGCAATTTTAGACCTGTACAAACCAATGAAAAGAGGAGAGAGATCAAACCTCCAAGAGAAAAAGAATGAATGTGTGATTGATGTGTCCAAGTGAGGTTGATTTGTCTCATATTTATATGCTTCAATTTTTCTTTAAAGTTGACCTTTAATTTTGTGTACGTTTGGGCTTTCATCTTAAAAATAAATTTTTCCTTAACCAAATTAAATTATTCCAAGGGCTAGAAGGGGTATTTCTTGATGAGGAAGGTTGTCCAAAGGAGGGAATTTTTCCCTGAGTTGTAAAATTAATGCTCCCTCTCATCTAGGGATAAATTACCAACTGTAACATATGCCTCATCTAAAATATCTCATTATCATCAAGACAAATGTCACCACTACTCACCTATGATCATCTCTGCTCATCTCTATTGAAAACTCTCAAATCTAAAAGAAGAGGAATTTCACATGATAGGGGAGCTAAAGCTACCACAGTCTATCAATAGGCGAGATCTACTTACCGCGAGCACAACGATCACACTTTGTCCTATTGACATAGGATAATAAGCGAGATCAACTCGTGGATCACACTCTATCCTATAATCCAGTGAAAATATGAGAGATCAACTTGAGGATCGCACTCTCTCATAATGTCTTTTGATCCTCCATCGAGACTATTAAGAGTCAAGTGGTAGAAGACCTGCATCCAATACTTGAGCAAGATCAACTTACCACATGGGTAAGGATCATTAGAGAACTTTTGAGGTTAAATGGGCCTCCTAAGAAAAATGTACAAAAAAAACAAACTTGATAAGAACCAATAGGATTCAAGACGATGGTTTCAACCATGGAGGACGATTCACCATTTTTGGAGTAAAATAAGTAAAAAGATTAAAAATCAATAAAATAATAAAACTACTTTTTTCAACTTGTATTTTCAACTTATATCCCTAATATTTTACTCAAAATTCGAGCGGGAGTACTCACTGGATGCAAAATTTAATTCCTCATGCAAGGAGTACCCATGTTGCTTACTTTCGATGGACCCTACTACACAAAAAATGAGAAATTCATGAAAAAATATGATTTCAGTCACGTTTTTCATGTAGAAGGGTCAATCAAAAGTATGAAAAATGGGCACTTCTTGGATGAAGAATTAAATTTTGCATCCAGTGAGTACTCCCGCTCGAATTTTGAGTAAAATATTAGGGATATAAGTTGAAAATACAAGTTGAAAAAAGTAGTTTTATTATTTTATTAATTTTTAATCTTTTTACATTTTTACTCCAAAATGGTGAATCGTCCTCCATGGTTGAAATCATCGTCTTGAATCCTATTGGTTCTTATCAAGTTTATTTTGGTTGTACATTTTTCATAGGGGAGCTAAAGCTACCACAGTCTATTAACAGGCAAGATCTACTTACCGTAAGCACAAGGATCACAATTTGTCCTATTGACCTAGGATAGTAAGCGAGATCAACTCGTGGATCACACTCTATCCTATAATTCAGTGAAAATATGAGAGATCAACTTGAGGATGTTAGGTCCCTATATTACTAGTATAGTCCCTTATTGTTGTTAGTGTAACCCCCTTATTTTTATTATTGTACCCTTGTAACCCCCATATTGTTATTATTGTGCCCTTAAATTATTATTGTTAGGTCGGCTAGGATTACATTATGGCCCCATGAACTCCTATATATAGAAAGGAGGTTTTGTAATTTGAATCATCCAAGAATTTTTCATTCATGTAATGTATTGGAGGTTTCCCCCTTGAACTGTCTTATTTCTAAGGTGTTGATATCTCTTTTCTTCTCTTTTTGGAGCTGGTTTCAAAACATTTGGTATCAGAGCTTTGAGATTGTAGGGTTTCGCTGCTCCAAACAGGTCATCGTGGAATTTCCACTATACCGTTTTTTCTACGAAGGTTCAGAATCTGAAATTTTTAGAGTGTGAAGAAAAAATCCTGAGGAACATCATCACAAAATTTCAGAGCTTGGTTCACAATATTTTCGGAGATATGATCTGTGCAAGTTAGGTCATTTTGCAGGCTCCTGTATTTAACCTAAACAGGTCATTGTGGTATTTTCGTAATAAATTTTTTTTCTACGAAGGTTCAGAAGCTGAAATTTGTAGAGTGCGAAGCCGCAATATTGAGGAACATTGTCGAAAAATGTTAGATATTGGTTCGCAATATTTTCAGAGATATGATCTGTGGAACTTAGGGCTTTTTGAGGCTTCTTAATTTCATCTCAAAGAGGTGATCGTGGGAAAATCTTCATAGCTCTCTCTCTGAGCATCAGATTGGAATACTATCAAAAGTGGCCACAAGTACACAGACTGTAGTTTTCGGTCTATCAATTTCGGAGCCAAAGGAGGAAACAATGACATGTGTCAAGTCGTACAAGTTCACTCTACTAAACGAGTCCAAAATTGGGTCATTGTGGGAGATTGGACATAACTTTGCCTTGAAGAATCCAAATCAGATCAGACCTGTGGCATTTGAAAGAAGCTTCAGAGGGCTACTATAAGGCTGAATTTTAGATATTGACGATCTACAATTATATATATAATTGAATTTCAATATCAAGCTCCTCAAAATAAAGTAAAAGGTGTGTATTTTTTTCTGAATTGCATAAGTCTTGTTTGAAGAATCAAGTTGAATTGATTCCAAGGGAATATTATAAGATAGATATCAGTATTGGATTCTAAAATGGCCCCTAAAAATAATTCAACACCCATTAAGCCTTTAGAAATCTCTACTATGACTCATCAAGACGAAGAATGGCAACATGACATATCAAAATTACAAGAGCAAGTGCAACAAATTTTACTCTCACAAAGAGCAACAAAAAATGACATGGAAGTTTTGAAGAAAGGCATGAAAACTAAGATGGATGGTTTGAAGAAAGGCGTGGAATCTAAGATGGATGGTTTGAAGAATGGCATGGAATCTAAGATAGATGGCATGAAAGCTGGCATGGAATCTAAGACGGATGGCATGGAATCTAATATGGATGACATGGAAGTTAAGATTGATGATAAAATGGAAAACATGAAGAATTATCTAAAAGCAGACATGGAAGGTTTGACAAAGTTGATACAAGAAATGTTTCCTAATGGTGAAAATATAGTAGAGGAAACTCACGATGAGACCAAAATAAATGTTAATCGTGATTTCATAAAATCTAATGTTGGCGGGAAGAACCACCATATTCCAAAAATGGATATGAGGAAGTTTGATGGAAAGGATCATGTAACATGGATACTATAGATGGAGCAATATTTTGATCTTCATAATGTGAAAAACACACAAAAGGTATGCATTGAAACTTTACATTTAGAACAAAATACACTTGTATGGTATTGATGGCTTTGCTCTCGTAAAAAAATTGTCACTTGGTCAATTTTTAAAGAGGAAATGATAGCACATTATGAGGATACAAAGAGCAACACATTCTTTAGCCAATTGATAAATCTCAAACAAAAGGGTTTAATGGGGGAGCACATTGAGGACTTCCAAAAATTGAATATAAGGGTAACTGTATTCCAGAGGAACACATGATTGATCTCTTCATAGGTACTTTAAAGGATAACATCCAACATGAAGTTCGCATTTTGGAATTTGATTCATTGGAGAAGGCATTCAGGTTGGCAAGAAAAATTGAATGTACAATTATGGTGACAAGGAAGCCTACCACTCACTTCTATAAAGAGGGAAGTGTTGCTACTCCTAGATCTCCACAACCTACAAGGTTGACGCCACAACAATTGGAAGAAAAAAGAGAAAAAGGGCTTTTCTACAGTTGTAATAGCAAATACACTAAAGGTCATAAGTGTGCTGAGAAGAAATTATTTTACATAGATTGTGAAGAGGAAGAAGAAAATGAACAAGAATAGGATATACACCAGGAACCAACCCTAGAAGAGGAAGAAATGAGTCCGACCATATCGTGTAATGCATTGGCAGGAATTACCACTCCTCAAACTCTCAAGATAGAAGGACATATCAAGAAGAAAAAGGTAATATTGTTGATTGATTCAGGTAGTACCCATAATTTTATTCATTGTAAGGTAGCCAAAGAATTGAATTATTTCTTATACCCAGCACCAGAATGTCAAGTGATGGTTGCAAATGGAGGAACTATAAATTTCTCTGGAAAATGCCATAATATCAAGCTAACCATGGGGGAATATGTATTGAATAGTCCAATGCTTTCCATTCCTATGGGAGGTGCTGATGTTGTACTAGGATTACAATGGTTACAATCTTTGGGGACGGTAACTTTTAATTTTCAAGAAATTTTCAAGAAATTTTTTTCATAAGGAAAGGAAGTCGAATTACGGGGTATTGCAGGGAAGCCGGGAAAGATAATAAGCTCTAATGTCATGACAAAGCTTCTAACGAAAGAACAACGAGGCATAATTGCACAATTATGCTCACTAGAAGTTCCAACATCAAAATCATCTATTTCTGCAGATCTCCAAAAAGTCTTGGACAATCATTCCAAGGTTTTTGAAACTCCAAAAGGACTCCCACCTATTCGTGATCATGATCATGCTATTCATTTGATTCCAGGAATTTTTCCTCCAAACATTAGGCCTTATAGATATCCTTATTCCAAAAGAGCGAAATTGAACGCATGATTGCAGAAATGTTAGAGGCAGGTATAATTCAACCTAGTCAAAGTTCTTTCTCTACTCTTGTAGTATTGGTACACAAGAAGGATGGATCATGGCGCATGTGTCCGAATTATAGGGAGCTCAATAAGCTCACCATTAAAGATAAATTTCCCATTCCTGTGATTGATGAATTATTGGATGAATTGCATGGAGCAATTTATTTTACCAAATTGGATCTTCGTTCAGGGTATCATCAAATTAGAATGAAGACTGAAGATATTCCGAAAACAGTGTTTCGAACTCATGAGGGTCATGAATTTTTGGTCATGCCTTTTGGCCTTACCAATGCACCTTCTACATTTCAAGGGTTGATGAATTCCATTTTCAAACCCTTCCTTAGAAAATTTGTGCTAGTATTTTTTGATGATATACTAATTTACAACAGGTCTTGGAAGGATCATGTTCAACATGTTGACAAGGTGCTCAAACTATTGCAGGAGAAACAATTATATGCAAAAACATCCAAATGTTTCTTTGGAGTACAAGAGGTGGAATATCTGGGTCATATTGTATCTCACAAGGGTGTTAAGGTAGACCCTAACAAAATTAAAGCCATTAAGGAATGGAAAGTCCCCACAACCATAAAGCAGTTGCGAGTATTTCTCGGGTTAACAGGGTATTATCGAAAGTTCATTAAGAATTATGGGAGAATAGAAGCACCTCTAAAGACATTATTGAAGAAAGATGAATTTTCATGGACTCCTGAAGCAACTAAGGCCTTTGAACATCTTAAAGAGGCAATGTGCCTATCACCAGTCTTAGCTACACCAGACTTCACAAAAACCTTTATTGTGGAATGTGATGCCTCAGGAAATGGATTGGTGTTGTTTTAATGCAAGAAGGAAGACCCATTGCTTTTGAAAGTCGTCCAATCAAAGGAAAGTATTTATAGAAACCTATTTATAATAAGGAAATGTTAGCAATACTGCATGCACTAAAGAAATGGAGAACTTACCTAATGGGAAGACAATTCAAGGTAAAAATTGATCATGATAGTCTTAAACACTTTTTGGAACAAAGACTATCTTCAGAAGAGCAGCAAAAATGGGTCACAAAGATGTTGGGTTATGACTTTGAAATAATCTACAAAAAAAGGGAAGCTAAATGTTGTTGCAGATGCACTCTCAAGAAAGAATGAAGAGGTGGAAGCATTGCTTTGTGCCATTTCTATTATCCAACCAGATTGGATAACTGAAGCAAGAGATGAATGGAAGAAGGATGAAGATGTGTGGACACTCATTCAAAAGTTGCAGCAAGATCCTAGTACATCTGATACATTTAGTTGGAAAAATGATTCCTTATGGTACAAATATCGCTTATATCTTTGTAATAATTCCCAACTTAAACAAAAGATTCTTTTGGAATTGCACACTTCTCCTTTAGGAGGACACTCAGGATTTTTAAAAACTTACCACAGGGTGAAGAAAGAATTTTTTTGGGGATGGCCTTAAATCCGATATTCAAATTTTTGTGGCAAAATGTTTCGTTTTCCAGTAGAATAAAGTTGAGACAATTAAGACCTCGAGTCTTCTACAACCTTTATCCATTCCAAGTCAACGTTGGGAGAAGATCTCAATGGATTTTATCACGGGTTTACCTAAGTCTAAAGAAAATAGTGTCATCATGGTGGTAATTGATAGACTTACCAAGTATGCACACTTTTGTGCATTATCTCATCCGTTTAAAGCAAGTACAATTGCTACTACATTTATGGACACAATTCAAAAGCTACATGGAAACCCAAGGGTTATTGTGAGCGACAGAGATCCCATTTTTACTGGAAATTTTTGGACAGAGTTATTTTCTTGTTTGGGTACTCAATTAGCTCATAGCTCATATTATCATCCTCAATCCGATGGTAAAAATGAGATATTAAATAAATGTTTGGAATAATATCTTCATTGTTTTGTATCTAATAAACAAACACAATGGGTCAAGTGGTTACCTCTAGCTGAATGGTGGTATAACACTTCCTTCCATACTGTAGCAAAAATGACCCCATTTATGGCACTTTATGTATATCATTCACCATCCATCACATCATCTTTAAGAGAAAATTTAAAGGTTCAAGCAGTGGAAGATCACATCGAGCATCAACAAGAAGTTCTCCAACTCTTAAAGGACAACCTGAATTTGGCACAAAATCGAATGAAACAATAGGCAGATCAACATCACATTGAGAGAAGTTTTGATGTAGGAGACTGGGTATTTTTACGGCTACAACCATACAAACAAATATCCCTCAAGCAAGCTAAGAAGGATATTAAATTATCATCAAAGTACTATGGTCCTTACAAGGTGTTGCAAAAGATTGTTACTATGGCATACAAATTGGAGCTTTCTTCTTCTTCACGAGTGCATCCAATTTTCCATGTTTCATGCTTAAAGAAGGTTATAGGTGAAAATATTCCATCTCAAACAATATTTCTAGAACTTGATGTGGAAGGAAAAATCATATTGGAACCTGAAGCGGTCACGGAAACAAGAACTCGACAGCTACGTATGGAATCAATCAATTTCAGAGTATCTAATCAAGTGGAAGAACTTACCCACTCAATATTCTACATGGGAGGATGAGAATTTTATACAGAAGCACCCAAAGCTACTCAAGCGTTGATGAAAACACTTTTTTGAAGGAGAGGGGCATGTTAGGTCCCTATATTACTAGTGTAGTCCCTTATTGTTGTTAGTGTAACCCCCTTATTGTTATTATTGTACCCTTGTAACCCTCATATTGTTATTATTGTGCCCTTAAATTATTATTGTTAGGTCGGATAGGATTACATTGTGGCCCCATGGACTCCTATATATAGAAAGGAGGTTTTGTAATTTGAATCATTCAAGAATTGTTCATTCATGTAATCTATTGGAGGTTGCCCCCTCGAAGTGGCTTATTTCTAAGGCGTTGATATCTCTTTTCCTCTTTTTATAGCTGGTTTCACAACAAAATAAACTTGATAAGAACCAATAGGATTTAAGACGATGATTTCAACCATGGAGGATGATTCACCATTTTTGGAGTAAAAAAGTAAAAACATTAAAAATTAATAAAATTATAAAACTACTTTTTTCAACTTGTATTTTCAACTTATATCCCTAATATTTTACTCAAAATTCGAGAGGGAGTACTCATTGGATGCAAAATTTAATTCCTCATGCAAGGAGTACCCATGTTGCATACTTTCGATGGAACCTACTACACAGAAAATGAGAAATTCATGAAAAAATATGATTTCAGTCACGTTTTTCATGTAGAAGGGTCCATCAAAAGTATGAAAACTGGGCACTCCTTGCATGAGGAATAAATTATACATCCAATGAGTGTTCCCGTTCAAAATTTGAGCAAACCCATAGGGATATAAGTTGCAAATATGAGTGGAAAAAGTAGTTTTTTCTTTCTTCCCTCTAAAATTTGAAGATGTAATCTAATCTTATTTTATTATCTCCACTATTATTTTATAATTTCCTTAGGAGGCCCATTTTACACCTCAAAATTCCCCTAATGCAAGTCACCTCAATCCATTAGCTATATGGAGAGTTCCAATGCCAACAAGCCCAACTTGTGGGTAGGATGCCAACTAGGGCATACTTTATCAAAGTGACAAAAGGTAAGATCAACTTACCATAGGGTAAGGACTCACATCCTATCATATTATATAGATCTCCCTGAACCCAAAGATCCCTTATGACTACATTCTGGCCTTAGGATTTCAATAGGGGGGAAGAGAACACTCAATGTTCTCGATCAACTGTGAACCTTACCTATGAGGGTCACATCCATCAATTCAAGCTTCTCTCTAAAGACAAATAAATTCCATTTCAACAGAGACTTTGTGAGTCTATCCACTATCTGGCCATCAGTTGAAATATAATAGAGCATCACTGCTCCTCTGTACACCATTTCTTGTACATAATGATACTTGATCTCAATATGCTTGGACTTATCATGAAATACGTGACTCTCTGTGATCAAATCCCACTCTTGCTGTCAAAGTATATCATGGTCATATCAAGTATCTACTCAAATTTATTTCCAAATATCTTCCTCAACCAAACTACCTCATATCTAGCCATGCTAGTAACAATATATTCCTCCTCGGTCATGCTCAAAGCTAAAAAACAAAATTTCATGCTCATCCAAGATATCATGGAATAATCCAAAATAAAGAAACATCCAAATGTGTTATTCAAGTCAACAACATTTCCATCCCAATATGCATCAGTGTAACCATGAAGTCGTACATATACAGAATTATATCTCATACCAAGATTGATTGTCCCATGAAAATATATAAGTACATGTTTGGAAGAAACCTAGTGTGCTTGAAGGGGCTACGTCGTGAATTGACTCAGAGTGTTGACAACAAAACATATGTCTATATGAGTTTTCATGAGGAATATTAATGCCCCAATCAACTATTGATACTCAGAAGGATTCACTAAATCGGCTCTAGAAGCATCTCTGCATAACTTCTTGAAATTCAACTCCATTGGTGTGGCCAGGGACTTGCATTCTACTATTCCAAATATTTCCAACAGTTTCACAAAATATGTTCCTTAAGAAAGGAAAATATCTCAATGTATAAATTATATAAAATATGCATGTATATATCCATATTCTCCTGATCTAACAATATTTATCGTATCACTAAATACAGAATCCTTTCATTGTTAATCTTTTACAGAAATTTAAACTCAATTGCAAACACATGAAGCAATAAAAAAATCGTACATAACATAGTTGTTTAATAGAAAATACTGAAGCTAAAAACCACAACTATCATATATTATGTATCATGGAGATCATGTAACAATCTCATACAAAGCTTAGTACATCAAGCTCTCAGTACCATCAATCGTCACACACTAACATGAAGAAATCCGCAAATCCATGCACTAATTTCTTGCCACCTAATAGCCTACCTCCACTGCGCAATCCCTGTTGAAGAAGACCCCTGAATGATTTCAAATTGGCCTTGCCTTAACTGCACAATCCTCATTTGAAACTCCAAAGTGTGTGTGATGCAATCAATGCATCACTATAGTCACAAAAGACAGTCCATCTCACCCTTTCACCTATCTCTCCACTGGGTCTCCACTGGAACTGACATGCATTGTAGTTAACTATTGTATTTTTTTGATTAGTGAGTTATTATTTGTGAATTAATTAACTAATTAATTCACTCCATTATCACTAGTGTATCAATCATTTAGACTAGATAGAACTAGCTCAACTGAGTTTAACTCCAATAACTGAGTTAAACTGAATAACAACTCCATGAACTAATCTTCCAACTCTGTCATAACTTTGCCACTTCAGTTCTAACTAAGTCCTCCATGCATGAACCACCAGTAAACCCTAGGAATTTTGTAATTCCTTCAGCCCACTGATTTTCCAAATCTGTATACTAAAATAAAGTGCTCTAAGAGAATAAGTTGATATCTAGAGTCTGATTATTATTAAGGGTTAATAATAATTGACACATATATTTTTAGATCGATGATCTATAAATAGGCTTTTCCCAATCTTCTAAAAATAGAATTTCATCTATTTTTCCAATTTGACCAACCATCCAAAAATAACATCCTGCAACTTCTGAAATATGATCACCATGTCCAAAAATATACATAGTCTAAAAATAGACTTACACCTAAAAATAGCCTACAGGCCCACTTAGTGAAGGTGACTGATTTTCATTAAGCTTCATCATCTTGTTGAATCTCAACACTCCCTCTCAACAAGATAGGGATTATCCTTCACCCTAATCCTGCCTCTATGGTATTCGAATTTGCTCCTGCCGAGTGCCTTTGTCAGAATATCTGCATCCTGATCTTTTGTAGGAATGTACTAAAGCAACATGATCTTCCGATGCACACAATCTCTGATATGATGGTATTGTATATCAATATGTTTAGATATATCATGAAACATAGGATTAATTGAGAGTTTAATGCAACTCTGATTATCACAATGTATCATTGTAGGATCTAAATGTGAACCAAACAAACCGACTAGGATCTTCCTCATGTAGATGGCCTTACATGCAGTGTGACTTGCTGCCATGTATTCTACTTCCGCTGAACTGAGTGCCACGGATATTTGTTTCCTACTGTACCAAGAAAATTTTGTAGATACGATACTGAAAACCCCTCCTGATGTGCTCTTTCTATCCATTGGGCTACCTGCGCAATCTGCATCCGTGAAGCCATGAAACTTCACCTCATCCTTCTGTTTGTACCATAAGCCATACACAGATGTGCCCCTGAGATGCCTCAGGACATGCTTGCTTGCCTTCCAAAAGAGCTTGGTAGGCTTAACCATCGCTTGTGAAAGCTGGTTCACCGCATAGCAAATGTTCGGTCTTGTATTAACTAAATACATGAGTGAACCCACCATCTGTCGATAAACAGTGGCATCCATTACCTCTGTCGATGTAGCATCCTCTTTCCTCCAATTTCTTGGAAGAGGAGTGTCGATAGGCTTGCAGCATTACATGTGAAACTTCTCTAGTATCTCCCAAGAATACTTGCCTTGAGACACAAACAGTTTGTTGAATCTTTAATTAAACTGAGAGGGGGGGGGGTGAATAAGTTTAATACATATATAATAAATTAATGTGACACCACACTTATGTTGAGAGCAGCAAACAATTAAGCAGATTGAAAGAATCACATCAACACATAAGAAACACACACAGAGACAGCAGATGTAAGTGGAAACCCATAAAGGGAGAAAACCACATCTTATTATTGTTGTGATGCAAAGGCAAGCTCCAACTCCCTCTCACCACTGTTTTCTGTAGGCACCAACCTACAGGAGGCTCTATCCTCAATTCTGCAAGCTAAAACTTGCAAGGAAGCACCAACTCCCTTCGATTTTCTGCAGGCACCAACCTATAGGAGGCTCCAACCTCAGTCAGCTACAACTGACAGCTATCAAGCTGCAACTTGATAAGGAAGCTCCAACTTCCTCAATTTTCCAAACTGAATGTTTGCTGATTTACCTCAGATATCAGCTCTGTTCTGTAGCTTCTCTTTCTGCTCTTCTTTTAGTCTTCTCTGCCTTACTTCTATACTCTGCCTTCTCTAGATTTACTCTCTCTCCTCTTTTTTTTGCATATCAAGATGATATTATTTATAGATTTCCTCACATGACTATTTGTATTCTACTTGGAATTCGAAATGGACAGTCATGTCTCTTTGCCTTCTGCCTTCTCACTCCTTTTATCTGCTTATTCAGGAAATATAACTGTAAGTATCAATTTAACATTACAGTGGGAATTTTTTCTCTCTCGAAGACTTGCCTATGCATCACAAATAATAAAAACAATTAAAACATTTACATTAGAATTACAATGTGAATTCCAGCTCACTCATTCATCCTCTTGGCTAGCTGTGCATTTGTCTTTTCTTTGAATGTGTTTTGTCTTTTCTGTCCTCTGCTGTGGTGTAATTGCTGCATATGTGTAACTGAGCCTTTTAAATAAATAAAATGTAATTGCTGACTTTTAAATCAGGGAAATTCCAACCCTTTTCATGCCACAAGTGTCTTGTTGATGTGGCAAGTTCCGCAGGCTGGAACATACATATATCACAATTGTATTACATTAATAATCGCCCTCCCGTTAAGTTGAGGCATATACATACAACCCACAGACCACGCGGCACATCTTTAATACCACCACAACAATGTTATATATATATATATATAAATATAACAACGCCCTTTCATATATACATATAAGTAATTTCAACTCTTGGCATACATACAAACTTCCTTTTTAAATCAATTCTCAACGTAATATAATGAAGACTTTTTAAAACATATAAGAACTCCTTTTTGGGCCCACTTGACACTCTTCCCGATGCATTGATTCTCCTCCTATTGCGATTGATCGCTCCTGCTCCGATTGTGATTGATCGCAATTGCAACTTCAAATACTCCGATGCGATTGAGTCACTTTTAAGTTCTTCCGATTGCGATTAATCGCAATCGCAACTTGCGTTTGCATGTTCTGATGCCCTTCTCTAACTCCGATGCGATCGGTCACTGTTCATTGATATTTGCCGACGCGATTAGTTTAACCCCTCCAGTTATCTCCGATTGCGATTGATCGCAATCGCAAGATGCCTTGCTCCGATGCGATTAATCACTGTTCACTGTTCTTTGCCAATGCAATTGGGACTCAAATTTTTATTAATCAAAGTTTATAAGCCCATCGGGTCCGGGCTTCAATCGTAATCGCAAGTCTTTTAATATATGTTCCGATGGTCTGTTTCTTTCCGATGCGATTGACTAATGCCGATGCGATTGACCACTGTCCACGGAACTCAAAACATATATCAATCGTGATTTATAACCCATCGGATCCAGAACTCAATCGCAATCGCAACTTTCTGTTGTGATGTTCCGATGCTCCACTTTATATTCTCCGATGCGATTGGGGAGGGGTCCCACCTTATAAAACTTCATTTTGTGCGCTCCATAACATATACCATGGACCTTTGGTTATATGCTCCGGGCTTCATCGCACTTGCAAATTCTCTATTTATTTGAGTTTCAAGACTTATCAATTGTGGTTTATAGACCCATCGGGTCTGGACTCACATCACAATCGAAACTTTTCTGTTGGTTACATGTTCCGCTCCCCTTGCGATCTCCGATTGCGATTGGGGGGGGGTCCCACCTTATAAGCCATTTCGTTTTGATAGAACCTTTGGTTATATAGATATAAAGCGCTCCGCTTGTATATATTTGAGCTTAGACCTTTGTTTATATGATGCGCTGCACATATATGTAAGGTGATGGATATATATATATATATATATATGTATCCTCCGTCGGGGTAGGTGATTCCCGAAATTTATGTGCCTTGCCGCTTGGGGTTAAGCGATTCTCGGAATTATACATATGACTGTATCTGCCGGCTTGGGCGATTCTCAGAATTTTATAACGGCTCTACCTATGCCTCTGTTATATTTGCTTCCTCTGCCTTCATTTGCTTCTTTGCTGCCTCCATTGTATTTGCTGCTTCCTTTGCCTGTTTCTGCTTCAGCACTGCCTCCTTTGCCATCAATGACAACATTTCCAACAGTCTCTCCCTTTGGTATTGATGGCAATCCACTTTCTCTGTTTGCCTTCTCTTTCTCTTGTTGCTTGCTCTTCCTGTTTGCCTTCTCTTCCTCCTGTTGATTTTTCTTCCTCCCCCTTTGACATCAATGGCAAAGGGTTGCTTTTTGCATTTCCTTTCTCTGAGTTAAGTTTAGGCCCTCTTCTGCTGACTTTGTACCATGTTGCTCCAGAGTGATGTATAAGACTGGTTGAGAGAACACTTTGAGGATTATCGAACTTGAATATACATTTTGTCTCTGTCTGATTTAGTAAGCTGATATATGTTTTATATCTGTGTTTCATCTGTAGTGCCTATAATCTGTGCTAGATTGCAGACAGGGATGATGCATTTAACGATTGAAAGGTCCTTGTTGCTTTTTCATGTTGAATGCTGATAATATTGAGATTATGCTGATAATATTGATAATGTTGATCTTGTGGACCTGTTTTATGCTTCCCTTGCTTGCTGATTTCCTTTAGGAATGCTATTTTCGTTTCTGTTCTCCCCCTGAGACTGTGCTTTCTCTTCATATTAGAGAATAGTATCTACAGATACTACCCCTAGTTTGTCTCTCAAGTATTCGAATGGTTCTATGGCAAGTGGTTCATTAAATATATCTGTTGTCTGTTCTTTTGTTGGTACATACTCCAGTTTTACTATCTTCTGAGCGACTTGTTCTTGTAGAAAATGATACTTGATTGGAATATGTTTAGTTTTTGAGTGAAGTCCAGGATTTTTAGATATACTTATAGCACTTGTATTATCACATTTAATTGAGATTGGTTCATCAATGCTTACCTTCATGTCTTGAAGAGTTTTCTTCATCCACATGACTTGTGTATAGCATGTTGCTGCTGCTATATATTCTGCTTCTGCTATAGACAGAGAGATAGATGTTTGTTTCTTTCTTAACCATGCCACTAGACCTTTTTCCTAGATAGAAAGCACCTCCACTTGTACTTTTCTTGTCATCCACACAGCTGGCCCAATCTGCATCTGTGTATGCTGTCAAAGTGAGGTTTTTTCCTTTAGGATACCAAAGCCCATACTATGTAGTTCCTTGTAGATATCTGAATATTCTTTTCACTGCAAGAAGGTGATTTTGTTTAGGCGTTGCTTGATATCTAGCCACTTGTCCTACTGCTAGCATGATGTCTGGTCTTGATGCTGTCAAATACAGCAGGCTTCCTATCATGGATCTGTAGAGTTTTTTATCTACATCTGCAGACCCATCATCAGCACACAGCTTGCATCCCATGATCATGGGGGTAGTCACAAGTTTGCAGTCCTCCATTTTGAATCTTTTCAACATTTCTTTTAAGTATTTTTCCTGAGAGATGAATGTGCCTGTGTTCTTTTGCTGAATTTGTAGTCCCAAGTAGAAACTAAGCTCTCCAATCATAGACATTTCAAACTCTGTTTTCATCTCATCAGCAAACCCTTTTGCTAGTTCATCTCTGTTGCTTCCAAACATAATGTCATCAACATATACTACAACAATCAGGAGTTCATCTTCATGGGCTTTTATGTATAGATTGTTGTCTACTCCACCTCTCTTAAAACCCTGTTTTTGCAAATATTTATCCAATCTTGAGTACCAAGCACGAGGAGCCTGTTTCAGTCCATATAGGGCCTTCTTCAGTCTGCACACATAGTCTTCCTTGTCTGTCAATGAGAAGCCTTCTAGTTGTTCCATGTAGACTTCTTCTTCTAAGTCTCCATTCAGAAATGCAGATTTTACATCCATTTGATATACCTTGAAGTCTTGGTAGCATGCAAATGCCAGGAACATTCTGATAGCCTCCATTCTGGCTACAGGGGCAAATGTTTCATCATAGTCAAGTCCTTCAATTTGTGAATATCCTTTGCAGACAAGTCTAGCTTTGTTCCTGATTACCTGTCCTTCCTCATTCATTTTATTTTTGAATACCCATTTTGACCCTATGACATTTTTCTCAGTGGGTCTAGGTACTAGTTCCCAGGTATTATTTTTCTCAATTTGGTCCAATTCTTCATTCATAGCATTCATCCAAGACTTATCCTTGCTGGCTTCTTCAAATTTCTTTGGCTCTATTTGTGACAACATGGCTATGTATACCTCTTCAGTTTGTTCTGTTAGTTGCCTTCTTGTTTGGACCCCTACTCTCTTGTCTCCAATGATCTGATCTTCAGGATGGTTCTTCTGAGTATATCTTGAGGGAGCTTTAGAACTCAGCTCTGTATCTTCTGTTGTCTTGCTTGTTTCCTCATCATCTTGGTTTTCTTCTTCATGGTTGTCTGATGGACTGCAGCAGTCTGTTTCTCTTGTATTGTTTGGAAGTTCTTCATCAAATCTCACATCAATGCTTTCTACTATTTTCCGAAGAGTCTTGTTGTAGCACCTGTACCCTTTACTTTTGGATGCATATCCTAGAAATATCCCTTCCTCTGCTCTTGCATCAAATTTGCCAATATTTTCATCATTATTCTTTATGTAACACTTGCTTCCAAAGATTCTGAAATGTTTGATTGAAGCTGGCTTTCCATGCCATAGTTCATAGGGAGTCCCGTCACTGCTTGGCTTTAAGTTGGCTTTATTAAGGATATGTACTGCTGTGTGCACTGCTTCTGCCCAGAAGGTTTGAGCAATATTATTCTCTTGCATCATGGCTCTGGCAATTTGTTGAACAGATTTGTTTTGTCTTTCAGCTACTCCATTCTGCTGAGGTGTCCCTGCAATAGTAAATTGTTGTTTTATGCCATATTCATTGCATAGGTCTGCAAAGTCATAATTAGTGAATTCACCTCCTCTGTCTGATCTAATGCATTTCAGCTTGCATCCTGTCTGATTTTCTGCTAATGCTTTGAATATTTTGAATTTGTCCAGAGCTTCCGATTTATTCTTGAGAAAAGAAACCCATGTCATTCTGGAGAAATCATCTATTATCAACATGAAGTCAGATTCTCCACTTGGTGTTTTAGTTCTTGCACATGCAGGTCCACACAGATCCATATGCACAAGCTGGAGTGGTCTTCTTGTTGATAACTCCTCTTTGGCCTTAAAGGATGTGCGGGTCTGTTTACCCAATTGACAAGATTTGCATATGGTATTAGAAGGCCTCTTTATTTCTGGCATGTCTCTAACAACTTTCTTCTTGCTTAGTCTGATGATGTGATCGAAACTGAGATGTCCCAATCTTTTATGCCATAACCATGACTCTTCTAGTTTGCTAAGATGACATGCTTCATCTTCCTCTTTCACAATGTAAACATTACTCTCTGTTCTAACTCCTTTGAGCAGAGTCTTACCTGTGGTGCTTGATCTGACTTCACAATCTTGTGCCCTAAAGAGAACTTTGCAGCCTTTGTCACACATCTGACTAACACTTAGTAAATTCGCTTTCAGCCCATCTACAAATAATACATCTTGGGCCTTTCCTTTGCCATTGTCTATGCTGACTGATCCTTTTCCCTTGATCTTGCCTGATTTATCATTGCCAAAAGTAACATTACCAGATTTATTTTCATCAAGAGTTATAAACTTGCTTTTGTCTCCAGTCATGTGTTTTGAGCAGCCACTGTCCAGGTACCACTGACTTTTCAGGTCTTGAACAGTTATAGCTATGTCACACTTATTCTCCTTCTTTATCCATTGGAGGCATCCTTTTGTTTGGTATCTTTTGTGAGTTGATGAATCACATCCTTTCAAAGAACATTTGGAAAGTATATGTCCAACTTGACAGCATTTGATCATAGTTTTTGCAGAATTGTGAGTATGAACAAAATTTCTTTGATTCATAAACCTCCTTGAGGTGTTGAACATCCATCTTTCTCCATACTTTCTACATTCAGTAATTTTATAGCCAAATTCCTTACAATAAAAAAAATAACCATAGAAATTATTTGCATACCTGATGTAAGGTTGTTTTCTCCATTTGTTTGTTTGAGACAGTCTCTTCACTGTTTGCATCTTTTGCAGGTTTGAATTACTCTTCCTTGCATAACAATATGCAGCAATGTGTCCCGACTTGTGGCAGACATAACAGGTGGCATTCTTCATGGGAGGGAAGAATCTCCCTTGATGGCTTCCAAATTTGACATACTTAGGGACATATGATTCTTTTTCTTGTCATTTTAGTATTTATTGCATTCTTTGTTACTAGAGATTTCTTCTGATCTCTGTCATCCTTATTACATGTTTCTTCTTTTGTAGGAATTGACTGAGCTGCTTCATCAGTCTTCTTTGCTTTTACAAAAATTATATTTTTGTTTTCCTTTTCTTTGCCTTTACTAGATTCTCCTTCATAGCCTATACCTGTTTTTATCATTGGGGATCTTTGAGCAACCAGAATTTCATTCAACTTACTAGAGCTTGTTGTTTGAGAAGAGTTTATAACCACTGTGCTTTGAGCATTTTCTAGTTTCTTCCTGAGACATACTACTTCTTCTTCCAGTTTCTCTTGTTCTCGGGTTTTATCCTTGATTTGCTGAAGTAACATGTCTTATATCTTCTTGGCTTCTTCAAGCTCTACCTTTCGCTGCATGAGGACTTCTAAATTTTGTTCTTCTCTTACATACTTAAGAAGAATGTCCTTTTGTTTTCTGCATTTCAGTTTGAGTCTGTCAATCTCTTCCAGAGCACTTCTTAGCTCCCCCTCAAGGTCGACTTCCCCTTCTTCTTCTTCATCTTCTAGTAGGAGTCCCTCAAGATCTTCTATGGCCATCAATAAAAATTCTGAGGTTCCTTCTTCACTTGAGGGTTCATCTGAATCTTCAGATGTACTGTTGTCTTGTTGAGCATAGAAAGATTTTCTGCTGAACTTCTTTCCCTTCTGCCAGTTCTTTGATTTATTTTTCTCTGACTCTTGAGCCTGATTCCTTGCTTTCTTGTGAGGACACTTAGCAACATAGTGTCCAACTCTTCCACAGTTAAAGCACTTGAAAGGAAGTTTACCTTTGTATTTACCTGAGCCTCTATCCAGTTTCTTGACAAATTTTGCTTCTTCTTCATCTGAGCAAGAGCATATTTCTTCCTCTTCTTATTTCTTCTTTTCTGTTTTAAAAGCTGCTTCCCTCGTACTTGGCTTCTTCTGTGGGAACCTCATTTCATAGGCTGTTAGATTTCCAAGTAACTGGTTCATGGTCAAGGTCTCCCAATCAGTTGTTTCTTCTATTGCAGACACCTTTGGATTAAATCTGGATGGAAGAGATCTTAGAATTTTTTGTACAATTATACTCTCTGGCATTTTTTCTTCAAGAGCTTTCATATTGTTAATAATTTCTGCAGCTTTTAGGAAGAAACTGGCAATGTCTTCATCATCATTCATTCTTAAGTTCTCAAACTGGGCTCTATAGACTTGAAGTTTGGCAGTCTTCACTTTCTTGTCTCCCTCATGTATGTTCTCAAGAGTATCCCATATTTCTTTGGCAGAGTCTTTGTGCATTACTTTAATAAACTCTGCTTCACACAATCCATTCAGGATGGCATTCATGGCTTTTGCGTTAGCCACAAAATCTTGTTTTGTTTCTTTCTCTGTGTTAGTTTCCTTCGGGGCATATCCTAATTCCACAGCAGCCCAGACTTCTATTCCTAGAGACATTATGGATGTCCTCATTCTGATTTTCCAGAAAGCATAATTTTCACCAGTGAAGAAAGGGGCTTTATTGGTTGAGCATCCTTCTTTACTAGCCATCTTGGGAACCTAGGATCTCCTTTCCGTTGTTAGACTTGTACAAAGGAACCCGCTCTGATACCAATTTTTGAATCTTTAATTAAACTGAGAGGGGGGGGGGGTGAATCAGTTTAATACATACATAAGCCTTTTAAAATTTTCACCAAACTTATTTACAGCTTACTATGTGAACAGTCTTAAAATGTTGCAGCTCATATTAAATTAATGTGACACCATACTTATGTTGAGAGCAGCAAACAATTAAGCAAATTGAAAGAATCACATCAACACATAAGAAACACACATAGAGACAACAGATGTAAGTGGAAACCCATAAAGGGAGAAAACCACATCTTATTATTGTTGTGATGCAAAGGCAAGCTCCAACTCCCTCTCACCACTGTTTTCTGCAGGCACCAACCTACAGGAGGCTCTATCCTCAATTATGCAAGCTACAACTTGCAAGGAAGCACCAACTCCCTTCAATTTTCTGCAGGCACCAACCTACAGGAGGCTCCAACCTCAGTCAGCTACAACTGACAGCTATCAAGCTGCAACTTGATAGGGAAGCTCCAACTTCCTCAATTTTCCAAACTGAATGTTTACTGATTTACCTCAGATATCAGCTCTGTTATGTAGCTTCTCTTTCTGCTCTTCTTTTAGTCTTCTCTGCCTTACACTTCTATACTCTGCCTTCTCTAGATTTACTCTCTCTCCTTCCTTTTTTTTTTTGCATATCAAGATGATATTATTTATAGATTTCCTCATATGACTGTTTGTATTCTACTTGGAATTCGAAATGGACAGTCATGTCTCTTTGCCTTCTGCCTTCTCACTCATTTTATCTGCTTATTCAGGAAATATAACTGTAGGTATCAATTTAACATTACAGTGGGAATTTGTTCTCTCTCGGAGACTTGCCAATGCATCACAAACAATAAAAACAATTAAAACATTTACATTCGAATTACAATGTGAATTCCAGCTCACTCATTCATCCTCTTGGCTAGTTGCGCATTTGTCTTTTCTTTGACTGTGTTTTGTCTTTTCTGTCCTCTGTTGTGGTGTAATTGCTGCATGTGTAACTGAGCCTTTTAAATAAATAAAATGTAATTGCTGACTTTTAAATCAGGGCAATTCCGACCCTTTTCATGCCACAAGTGTCTTGTTGATGTGGCGAGTTCCGCAGGCTGGCACATACATATATCACAATTGTATTACATTAATAATCGCCCTCCCGTTAAGCTGAGGCATATACATACAACCCACAGACCACGCGGCACATCTTTAATACCACCGCAACAATGTTATATATATATATATAACAACGCCCTTTCATATATACATATAAGTAATTTCAACTCTTGGCATACATACAAACTTCCTTTTTAAATCAATTCTCAGCGTAATATAATGAAGACTTTTTAAAACATATAAGAACTCCTTTTTGGGCCCACTTGACACTCTTCCCGATGCATTGATTTTCCTCCAATTGCGATTGATCGCTCCTGCTCCGATTGCGATTGATCACAATCGCAACTTCAAATACTCCGATGCGATTGAGTCACTTTTAAGTTCTTCCGATTGCGATTAATCGCAACTTGCGTTTGCATGTTCCGATGCCCTTCTCTAACTCCGATGCGATCGGTCACTGTTCATTGATATATGCCGATGCGATTAGTTTAACCCCGCCAGCGATCTCCGATTGCGATTGATCGCAATCGCAAGCTGCCTTGCTCCGATGCGATTGATCACTGTTCACTGTTCTTTGCCGATGCGATTGGGACTCAAATTTTTATTAATCAAAGTTTATAAGCCCATCGGGTCCGGACTTCAATCGCAATCGCAAGTCTTTTAATATATGTTCCGATGGTCTGTTTCTTTCCGATGCGATTGACTAATGCCGATGCGATTAACCACTGTTCACGGAACTCAAAACATATATCAATCGTGATTTATAACCCATCGGATCCGGAACTCAATCGCAATCGCAACTTTTTGTTGTGATGTTCCGATGCTCCACTTTATATTCTCCGATGCGATTGGGGAGGGGTCCCACCTTATAAAACTTCGTTTTGTGCGCTCCATAACATATACCATGGACCTTTGGTTATATGCTCCAGGCTTCATCGCACTTGCAAATTCTCTGTTTATTTGAGTTTCGAGACTTATCAATTGCGGTTTATAGACCCATCGGGTCCGGACTCACATCGCAATCGCAACTTTTCAGTTGGTTACATGTTCCGCTCCCCTTGCGATCTCCGATTGCGATTGGGGAGGGGTCCCATCTTATAAGCCATTTCGTTTTGATAGATCCTTTGGTTATATAGATATAAACTAAGTCACAGGGCACGTCCTCCAGGGTCACATGTCCCGTATTTCACGTGTCAGACACGGAATACGACCTAAAACGTGTCAAATACGTTTTGGGCGTGTCCTCCGAAACTGAATACGTAGCATCCGTTTTTGAATGCGTGTCCTTAGTTAGAATACTCGTGTCCTAGGTTTGGAATACCTGCCCTAACGTATTCCCGCGTTTGGACACATTTTCCATGAAAAAATACAAAAACGATAAAAAAAATCGTTAGTTTTCATTTCTGTTCGGTGTGATTTCTGTTGCTGTCGCTGTGGTTGCTGCTGCCTTGAACCTTCGTTTGCTGATGCTGTCTCCGTGCCTTGAACCTTCGTTTGCTAATGCTGCCTCCGTGCCTTGAACTTTCGTTTCCATTGCCCGCTGGCCGCATTCCCGTTCCAGACTCCGGTGTTGTTTGGCATTAAGGTTGCCGTTGCTGCCCTGACTGCCTTGGCATTGCATTGCCACAGACTGCCCAGACAGAGGAACGCGTTAAAACTTAACGCCGAACGGTTACACACTGCACAGGTATGTAATATATATCATATATCATTGCATTCGAGGGTCATTTTGAAAAAATTGGGTCCATAAATTCTGTCGAAAACAGCCCTGAGATGGACCAACCCACATTATGGATTTTCCCGGAGGTCGTTTTGTACTATTATTCTGTCAATAAAACATAGTCGCCATATCTGTTTAAATAAAATTTAAAGCCCCGAAAGAGGAGGGAATCTTTATCGTATGTCTTAAAACAAATGATACTTCATAAGTCTTGCTGCTTGTACATTCATACAATATTTTCTCATAGGCTTACAGTGAAAAGCCGGGGATAATACAAGTAGATTTTTGGGAAAGAACCCGGGCTGCAAGGAAAAAAAACACAATCATGTACCGAAACCAAAATATCATAATCACGCAAACCAACCTAATCATGCATATACAGAAATAAGAAATCATAATAATTAGTATATAGTACAAATTTTAAAATTTAAATTTATAATATTTATATTATTCATTATTGTTGTAACTTTGTAAATTGTAAGGCTGTAAGGCCAGAAAATACATGGCAAGTTGGCAACTTGGCAAGGAAATGGCACAGTCGCACAAACAAATTAACAATACATACATCCACGATTCCACAGTGACTCAGAAAATTACAGTTTGGGTTAAAATTTTGGGTTAAAAATTAAAATGAATTACAGTTTGGGTTAAAATTTTAAATTGTTTGATTGAATTATTATTCAAGAATCAAGATCAGAACAACTACAGCCTACCAGTGACCACTATATTAGCTCGGATCACTGTTGGAAAGCTCAGAATTATGGGCATTTTCTTGTGAAAAAATACCTCACCGAGTCACCTCAGATTTGTCAGACTCATCACCCAGACTTGTAGCACAAATGTCAAAATACTATCACAGTCTTGTGAAGCTCGGACAACAAGCCCTTGATAATTTATAATTTAATAATTTATAAATTTAAAATAACTTAATAAGCAGAACAGTGTTCTTAAATAACTTAATAAGCAAAGCAATGTTCTTAATAAGCAGAACAGTGTTCTATAACCCATGCCATAATGCAATTTTCTTGTTTTGATCTCTTCAACGGAATTCTTATGTGCTTGTAGCCTTGAAGTTGTAAGTTGTAACTTTTAAGTTGTATAATTGTAATTTAGTAATTTGTTAATATTAATTTATAAATTATTATATATATATATATATATATATATATATATATAATAATTTATAAAACGTGTCCCTCGTGTCCTGTTTTCGAGGTCACGGTGTCTCGTGTCGAATACTCGTATTTACGTGTCCTCCGTGTCTCGTGTCGATCACTCGTATTTACGTGTCCTCCGTGTCTCGTGTCCTCGTGTCATGTGACTTAGGATATAAAGCGCTCCGCTTGTATATATTTGAGCTTAGACCTTTGTTTATATGATGCGCTGCACATATATGTAAGGTGATGGATATATATATATATATATGTATCCTCCGTCGGGGTAGGCGATTCCCGGAATTTATGTGCCTTGCCGCTTGGGGTTAAGCGGTTCCCGGAATAAGGTTTATGTATTATATGTAACGCCCATCGGGTAATGATTCTCGGAATTATACATATGACTGTATCTCGGAATTTTATAACGGCTCTGCCTCTGCCTCTGCTGCTCCTGTCGCTTCGCCTCTGCCTCTGCCTAGCCTGCAGTGATGACGGCTCTGCCTCTGTTATATTTGCTTCCTCTGCCTTCATTTGCTTCTTTGCTGCCTCCATTGTATTCGCTGCTTCCTTTGCCTGTTTCTGCTTCAGCACTGTCTCCTTTGCCATCAATGACAACATTTCCAACATACCCTAGTTATTCACACTACTTGGAATCTCTTCAAGCTAGTGGGCAATTAAAATATTTAGGTTTGACAAATTAGTAGGGAAAATTGCAGAAAGAGAGAAGGCTTTTGGCAACAAATAAGCATCACATAGTTCTAATACCGAAACCCTATGTCTTGCTCAAAAAGACCAAAAACCTCAAGAAGAATCTGTCAGAAATACTAAGGGTAATAGAGGTCGAGGTAGTAAGAATTATAGAGGCAGGGGGGCAAATATTTTCAGGGACATAGACAACATAATGAAAAACAAAGAAATTTTTCTGATAAACCAACTGTAAAATGTTTCAGATGTGGAAAAATTGGACATACTGCTGCCAATTGTAGAATTTCGTGGGAAAAAATTAAAGAAAGAAGAGAACAATTGTTTGAAAAGAAAGATCATATAATTCCAAACAAAGGACAGTCTTTTGAGAATGCACATTATGTTGTTGCTCATTGTAATTTTCACATGCAAGATGTTTTTAGTACTTCTTTTTTTGCATGTTACGACAGTTGGGTTCTAGACACAGGTGCCACTTGTCATATGATCTTTAGAAGAGATTTGTTTGATCAATTCAGTGATAATATTGACGGAGCTGTGTATTTTGTTGATAAGTCACAAATCAAACCATCAGGAATTGGTTCAATTCAGTTACAAATTCCTGGACTTTCAAATTTTACTTTGAATGATGTTCTTTACATTCCTCAGTTTCAAAGGAATTTCTTATCTCTTATACAAATAAGATAGTGTTAAATTTGGACAACTAGGTCCAAACTCCATGTTGTGATGCTCAGATTAAGTGGCTAATATTTTTGTTGGATTCCTCTTTCGGAGAGGTGTAAAATCCATATAAAATATATCTTAATCCGATGAGCAGAACATTTATTTTGAATTTATTATTTATAATAAATTATATGTGCAAGTCGGCCTTAAGGTTTCACACCCCCAGCAGATGTGTCACACACCCCAATGATGGATATAAATACAGGCAAAGTTGGAGAGCATTTCACCACAACTCAACACATCTTCTTCTCTCATCTGATTTAGTACGAGAGCTCATTGGAGGATAAGTTCAGCTCACACGTGTGGAGAAGAAGGACGAAATCTGTACGGCTGAAGGGAAGGACGAATTTCTGCAGCTAGGGTTTTGCTGGAAGTTTGACCAGCGTTGACTTTGGTCAACGCATGGTCTGAAAGGGCTGAAACTTGTTGGAGAGTTCGATTTTGAGAGGCCGTACACTTTGGCACAGAAATCGAGGTCAAAGGGTTGACCAAACTGTTGCTGCGTTGACTTTTAGCTTGCTGCCCTGCATTGACTTTTCTGGACAGCGTTGACTTTTCTGGAGTTGACTTTGGTTGACTCGGTAGCTGATTGGAGGATTGTTGTGACACATTCTGGGTTGGCTGATCAAGGAGACTTTGCTGGTTGAAGCATCCTGTTGACCGTCGTAACGCACCATCACATTTTTTCTGTTTCTGGTTTGTCTTCTATAAGATCCACTGATATGTTCTATCAGCATTTTACTTAACCATTTGTGTGATTGCTGTAATAAAAGTAAAGTTGCATCAAGCATAGAACATCTACAAAAATTTACATGGTATCGGAGCTGAGGTGAAGACAAGCCCTATCTTTAGCAATCACCATCGAAGGAAATGGGTTCCACAAGTTTTGAATTCAAGGAGAATGACAAGTTGACTAGAAGGGATGACTTCCATGCCTGGAAGATGATATTAGATCTCAAATTGGAAGACCATGATCTCTTGGATCATGTACTGGGTAAGATTCAAGAACCTCCATCCAATGCCACCGTTGCTGCTAAAAACAAGTATAAGAAGGGGGAGATCAAAGCAAAGTTGATGATCAGGGAATCCATACATAAGAGTCTGGTTGCCTATATATCTGAGCTAGGCACATCCAAGGAGATGTATGACAAATTGATCCTTATGTTCAAAGTAAACAATGTGAACCAAGTGCTATTCCTCAAGAATAAATTGAAGAATATGAAGAAGGGCCGGGATGAGTCTGTTCAAACTTACTTTCTGAAATTGACCGAAACAAGGAACAATCTGCTGGCTATTGGGGAGACAATAGCTGATCGTGAGATGGTTCTCACCGCACTTGGAGGACTCCCATATGAATGGCAAGTATTCACCACTACCATTCTCAATAATGATACCATTCCTAACTTTGACGAGCTTCTGTCTAGATGTATGCAAGAAGAAACAAGAATGAAGGAATTCGATAATGACAGAAATGTTGCTTATGGTGCTCATTCTCGAAAGAAGAACTCTGGTGGTCCTAAGGACAAAGGAAGAACAAGGACTCAAGAAAAGAAGGGTAAGTGTTTCACTTGCCATAGGCCTGGTCACTGTGCTAGAGAATGTCCCTTCAAGAAGGATTCTCCCGATAGTGATGATAACAACAACAACCGGAGGAATGGGAATAGAAGAAACGACAGATCTAAAGGAAAGAGGAAGGCTCCCTTTGGTGGAAACAATCAACCTTCGAAAAGGTCTAGAAACTCCAGGTATGAGGAGTCTAATGCTGTTGATAAAAGAAATGAGTATATTCTTGTATCTGCTCTCTCTGCTACATCTCCGCTCGACACTATGGATGTCTGGCTGATAGATAGTGGTGCCTCTAGACACATCACTGGTTTCAAGGAAGCACTCTCTGACATGGTTGAGAGGGATACCAATCTAGAAATTATCCTTGGAGATAATGCCACGTATCCCGTGAAAGGGACAGGGACTATGACCCTCCACTTGTCTCAAGGACAAGTCCTACGTTTGCAAGATGTACTCTATGTACCAAAATTGAAGAAGAACCTTGTGTCTGTATCAACCATGGAAGACAAAGGGTTCAATGTAACATTCTCTGATGGAAAGGTGCTCATGTGGAAGGAGAGCTTCAAGGAAGCTATCTCGATTGGTTTTAGAGTTGGTACACTCTACCAGGTTGGAGGAAGTCCGCTGGGAGCAATGACTTGTGATACTATCCGACAAACCGAACTATGGCACCGAAGGTTTGGACACCTTCATTACAAGGCCCTTTCCGAAGCAAGGAAGGTGGTGACAGAGATGCCTAACTTTGGAAATAATCATGAAGGTGTATGTAAGGGCTGTGCCGAAGGAAAGCATACAAGGGGACCTTTCCCCTCAAGTGTCACAAAGACATCTGATATTCTGCAACTGGTCCATTCTGATCTATCTGGTATGTTGCCCGTGACATCCCTGGGAGGATGTTCCTACTACATGACATTCACTGATGACTTCTCTCGCAAAACCTAGATATACTTCTTGAAGAAGAAGGATGAGGCTTTCATGTGGTTCCGTACCTTCAAAGCCTTGGTGGAAAATATGACCGGAAAGAAGATCAAGATTTTGAGGACCGACAATGGCACCGAATATGAGTCAAATGAGTTCAAAGACTTTTGCAGAGAAGCTGGCATTAAGAGGGAGACTACTACTGCATATACTCCTGAGCAGAATAGTGTTGCTGAACGCAAAAATAGGACTATTGTGGAAGCTGCCCGTGCCATGCTATGTGACCAGGGTCTACCGAAGTTTCTGTGGGGAGAAGCTGCAAATACTGCTGTGTACATTCAAAACCGATGCCCTCATTCCGCTCTGGACTCCAAAACTCCCGAAGAGGTTTTCTCTGGTAAGAAACCCGATGTCTCACATTTTAGAATTTTTGGATGTCCTGTCTATTTTCATGTGCCGAAAGAAAAGAGAAGTAAGTTGGATGCTACTGGGAAGAAAGGAATGTTTGTGGGCTACAGTGAGACTTCTAAGGCCTATAGAGTCTATGTACCTGGTCAAAGGGAAGTAGAGATAAGCCATGATGTCACTTTTGACGAAGATGCTTCCCTGAAGAAAGTAGTAGATCTTCCAAGATCCGAAGAAAATCATGAAGAAAGGCCTGGAAATCAAGAAGAACCGCAGGATGAGACAATGCCTGATATTGAAGGACCAATGGACCCTATTGATCCATCTCCTTCACTGGGAAAGAGACCATCATGGCTCAGGGACACCCTCGAAGATGCTGAGGGACATGCTGCCCCAAGGGGGACATTCCGAGAAAGCAAGAAGCCGTGCAGATACCAAGGGTATCTAGCTGCCATGAGTACTATTGTACAATCTGAACCTGGATCTTTTGAGGAAGTCGTAAAGCATCAAGTCTGGAAGGATGCTATGCACGAAGAATATGAGTCCATAATGAAGAATGATGTCTGGGATGTGGTCCCGAGGCCGAAGGACAAATCAGTTGTCACCGTGAAATGGCTCTACAAGATCAAACATGGATCTGATGGGAGTGCTGAAAAGTTCAAGGAAAGATTTGTTGCCCGTGGCTTCTCTCAAAAGGAAGGAATAGACTATGATGACATATTTGCACCTGTGGCACGATATACCACCATTCGATCAATCATAGCCCTTGCTGCTACGCAAGGATGGAGTCTTCATCGGATGGATGTCAAGACCGCTTTTCTGCATGGTGCAATAAAGGAAGAGGTGTATGTGGAACAACCTCTGGGATTTGAAGTTCAGGATCGAGACACTCATGTCTGCAGGTTGAAGAAAGCCCTCTATGGGTTAAAGCAAGCACCCAGAGTTTGGTACGAGAGGATGGATAGTTACTTGATGAAGCTGGGCTTCACTCGAAGTAATGCTGATCCGAACCTTTACTTCAAGGTTGTACAGGGGAAGCCTCTCATTCTAGTGCTATATGTGGATGACCTCTTCCTGACAGGTGCTAACCCTCTCATTCATCAATGTAAGAGGGAGCTCGCTGTTGAGTTCGAGATGAAGGACCTAGGACTGATGCACTACTTCCTAGGCCTGGAGGTCTGGCAGAGACCTGGAGAGATTTTCCTTTTTCAAGGAAAATACATTGTGAAACTTCTAGAGAGATTTGGTATGGTGGACTGCAAGTCCGTGTCAACACCAATGGAACTCAACTTCAAGAAGTTGAGTGGCAGCGCTGCTGGGCCTATCTTGGCCAATCCTACTGAGTATCGTCAACTCATAGGAGCTTTCATGTTCTTAGTGAACACCCGACCGGATATATGTTTTGCAGTGAACACTTTGAGTCAACAGATGGTTGAGCCTCATCACTTTCACTGGGTTGGTGCCAAGAATCTTCTGAGATATCTTCGGGGCACGATAAACCACGAGCTGAGATACACTGCCGGGAGTATGACACTCCGTGGATATACTGATGCCGATTGGGCTGGCAGTCTGGTGGATCGTAAGAGCACATCGAGATGCTGCTTCAATCTTGGTTCTGCTTCGATCTCATGGATGAGCAGGAAGCAGAAGACGGTGGCTTTGAGCACCGCTGAGGCCGAATACATTGCAGCAAGTATGGCCTGTTGTGAAGCAGTTTGGTTGCGAAAGCTCTTTAGTGAGCTGTTTAGACATGTGCTAGATACCACTGTGATACTCTGTGATAACCAGAGTGGGATTTGTATGACTGAGAATCCTGTGTTCCACGACCGATCCAAGCATATTGATATCAGGTACCACTTTATTCGGGATATGGTACAGCGAGGCGCCGTAAGGCTCGATCATATAGGAACTGATGAGCAGGTCGCGGATATTCTCACTAAGCCCCTGGGGAAGGTCAAGTTCCTAACCTTCCGTGAGAGTCTTGGTATCGTGGAACGACCCTATGATGTGGGTCCCGTTGGACGATGAGCTCTGGGAGCTTTGGGGGGCTTTGGGGATAGCTTCTCGGAGCTATAAGCACTCATAATGCTTCTGCCCCACCGTTGTGATTATTGAGCTGGTTCGCCTCTCATTTATCTGTGCCCCGTATGCATCCTACCCATTGAGTTTAGGGCTCATGGGAAGTACCTCTCATTTGGCCAATGAGGTGGGAAAAGCTAGAGACTATTAGCAAAGACTGATGGACGCATCAGAGATTGCCGTACTCTCTATCTAGGATGGCACGGTCCAACCACTTGATCTGGGATCAAGTTTAGTGAGGTCTGGGACCTCCGCCTGACTTCGGGTCAGATGAACCAACTTTGGGTTGGTTGGATACTCTTTATGAGTTTGATAGAGGTTTCGAACCTCTGGACTGATTATGTCAGTCGGGGGATGATGTCTTTGTGATTGACCCACTTCTGTTCTGAAATAAAGAGGCCAGCAAAGCAAGTTACGGCGGGATGACGCACGATGTTTGATTGCACTGATGGATGGAGTTCTCCCTAGTTGAGAGGGAGTGTTAAATTTGGACAACTAGGTCCAAACTCCATGTTGTGATGAAGTGGCTAATATTTTTGTTGGATTCCTCTTTCGGAGAGGTGTAAAATCCATATAAAATATATCTTAATCCGATGAGCAGAACATTTATTTTGAATTTATTATTTATAATAAATTATATGTGTAGGTCGGCCTTAAGGTTTTACACCCCCAGCAGATGTGTCACACACCCCAATGATGGATATAAATACAAGCAAAGTTGGAGAGCATTTCACAACAACTCAACACACATCTTCTTCTCTCATCTGATTTAGTACGAGCTCATTGGAGGACAAGTTCAGCCCACACGTGTGGAGAAGAAGGACGAAATCTGTACGGCTGAAGGGAAGGACGAATTTCTGCAGCTAGGGTTTTGTTGGAAGTTTGACCAGCGTTGACTTTGGTCAACGCATGGTCCGAAAGCGTTGAAACTTGTTGGAGAGTTCGATTTTGAGAGGCCGTACACATTGGCACAGAAATCGAAGTCAAAGGGTTGACCAAACTGTTACTGCGTTGACTTTTAGCTTGCTGCCCTGCATTGACTTTTCTGGACAGCGTTGACTTTCCTGGAGTTGACTTTGGTTGACTCGGTAGCTGATTAGAGGATTGTTGTGACACATTCTAGGTTGGCTGATCAAGGAGACTTTGCTGGTTGAAGCATCCTGTTGACCGCCGTAACGCACCATCACATTTTTTCTGTTTCTGGTTTGTCTTCTATAAGATCCACTTATATGTTCTATCAGCATTTTACTTAACTATTTGTGTGATTGCTGGAAGAAAAGTAAAGTTGCTTCAAGCATAGAACATCTACAAAAATTTACAGATAGCAGGGACATTCCATTCACATATTTGATGGTAAAGTAGAAATTAGAAGAGCAACTGACAATAAAACTGTAATGACAGGTGTGGAAGAAGATAAATTGTTGAAGTTGCATGGTATGTCATATGTTGCATTGACCACAAATTATTTGGTTCAACAAAATGATACTTTGTCATCTTCTTTATTATGGCATGCACACTTCGGTCATGTTAATTATGAAAGTATTAGAATTATGAAACAGCGACGGATTAAGGGACTTCCAACAGATCCCATAAAATTGACCCCATGTAATGTTTGTATATTGGGCAAGCATCATAAACAGTCTTTTCAGAATTCTAAGTCTAGAGCTACAAGGAAATTAAGGCTCATACACTCTAATTTATGTGGTCCACTGCCTGTACCAACTGCGAATGGAAATAAATACATACTTTTATTGATGATTATTCGAGGATGTGTTGGGTTTATCTATTTAAAGAAAAATCACAGGTTTTTGATGTGTTTAAGAAATTTCATCTCTTGATAACAAATGAAGCACAACTTACTATTGGTACTATAAGAACTGATAATGGAGAATATACTTCACATGCTTTTGAAACATATTTGCAAGAGAATGGCATTAAACACTAAACCACAATACCATATAATCCACAACAAAACGGTGTTGTTGAACGAATGAACAAAACATTGCTCAATATGGTAAGGTCAATGATGTTTTTTAAGAATGTAAAATTGATGTTTTGAGGAGAAGTCGTTCTTTGAGCGGCATACATTAGAAATCGATGCCCTTCCTCTGTCATTAACAACAGAACTCCTTATGAAATGTGGTATAGTCGTCTTCCTGCTGTTAAACGTTTCCGAATTTTCGGTTCTCAATGTTATGCTTTGATTCCTAAACATCAGAGGGATAAGATGAGTGAACAAAGCAGAAAATGTATATTTTTAGGGTATTCCATGACTTCTAAGGCATACCGATTGTATGATGAAGAAAACAAAAAGTTTATTTTGTCAGGAGATGTAATTTTTCTTGAAACTGATAAAGACTCCCTCACTTTTGATAGACAACTTAATTAGATAGAAAAGTTTGTGCCTCAAAAGTTTTATTATGAATTAGATAATATACTTCCCCATCCTGAGGGGGGATTCCTATATTAGATCAATCTGTGGAGTTTCCTTCTCTCAATGATGAGAAACTGGTTGATGATGATAATTTCGTTGCTGATGAGAAATTGGGTGATGCAAGTGTTTCTATAGAAACAATGACAGAAATGGCAAGAACTGAGACAAATGAAGAAGATGAGCAACTTCCTGAACAACTTCTTGCACAACCTTTGCGAAGGTCAACTCGTATTCGAACATTTCCAAAGAAATATGATGAGTTTAAGGCCGGAAGTTCCTCAGGTAACTATTCTCATTGTGAATTTAATTTTTCTATGGATTGTGAACCTACTTGCTTTGAAGAAGTTGCTAGTTATGCTCAGAGGAAAGATGCAATGCAAAAGGAATATGATGCTCTCATAAAAAATGGCACATGGAGGCTGGTGAATCCCCCTGTTGGCATCAAACCAATTGGTTGCAAATGGATTTATAAAACTAAGAATAAAGTTGATGGTTCATTAAACAAGCACAAAACAAGATTTGTAGTGAAGGGATATGAATAGAAAGAGGGTATCGACTATACAGAAACTTTTGCTCCTATAGCTAAATAGGGCACTATTAGATCTTTGTTTGCTATTGCATCTCAGGAATTAAGGAAAATTCATCATATGGATGTCAAAACTACCTTTTTAAATGGAGATTTGAAAGAAGATGGTTACATGTTTCAGCCAGAAGGTTTTTCCGTTAAAGGGAAAGAACAAAAGGTTTGCAAACTAATGAAGTCTTTGTACGGCTTGAAACAAGTGCCACGATCATGGTAGGAGAAGCTAACTGAACATCTTTTTAAGTTAAACTATAAACATTTTGACCTAGATGATGCAACTCTTTTCGTTAAGAAAGTTGGAAGATCAGTTGTATATCTAGTTGTATATGTTGATGATTTGATGATCACAAGAAACAATGATGAATATATATCATCTATAAAGAAGGAATTGAAAAAGGTTTTTGATATGACAGATTTAGGTTTACTTCATTATTATCTTGGAATTGAAGTTGATCAAAAACCACAACATATTTTCATCTCTCAAAAGAAATATGTTGGTAAGTCATTGAACAGATATAGTATGACGGATTGTAATCTTGGTGCTACACCAATGGAGCAGAATTTGAAACTCACTTCCGAAGAAGGAAAACCATTTGAAGATCCAACAAAGTACAGGCAACTTGTTGGAAGTTTGATTTATTTGTCTACTACTTGTCTTGATATAACCTTTGTTGTTGGAGTACTTCCCAGGTTTATGCATCATCCTTGTGAGGGGCATTGGGTAGCAGCAAAAAGAGTTTTCAAATATTTAAAAGGAACTCAAACTTACGGCATCAAATATTCCAAAGTTATAGACTTCCATCTTGCTGGTTATTCAGATTTTGATTTTGATGGAGATAAAGAAAATGGAGTGTCAACTTCTGGTTATTTGATGAATCTTGGATCAATGGCCATGAGTTGGAGATCACGCAAGCAATATGTTCCTGTTGATTCTACCACCGAAGCCGAATATGTTACAGCAGCTCAAGCCACTAAGGAAATCATTTGGCTTCGGAAAATACTCGAAGATTTGCAGGAGAAACAAAAAGCTTCAACTCCTCTATTTGTTGACAATTCTTCTGCAATTCAGTTGGCCAGGAATCCAAAGTTTCGTGATCGAACCAAACATATCAACACCAGGTATCATTTGATTCAACATCATGTAGAGGCCAAAACAATTCATCTGACACATTGTCCAACTTCAAAACAAATTGCAGATATTTTTACCAAAGCATTAGGGCATGCAAAGTTTGAAAAATTTAGATCATTACTTGGTATGTCAGATGTCCCTTCGAATTAAGGGGGGAAATGTTGTAATACTACGAGATATTGTAAAGTTAGGCAGCAGTTAGGCAGTTTATCAGTTAATCAGTTTAGTTTAGTTATTTTTCTGTTATAAGTTATAACTGTTCCAGAAAAGGATATATGTAAACCTGCAGTTTAATAAAATCTACAGCAATCACATCAATATTCCAATTTAATAGAAACAATTTGGATCATTAGCCGTTTCCTTCTGCAGTACTGTTGAAAACAGGTTTTCTAAAATACTGATTATGATTGCCTTTAAATTTTAAGAAATTTAGTTAAATAAAACTATATAAGATATCCTTTTTGGGATTCAACTGCGTTAAGTCATTCAGGGATATCTAATATACTGCACTGCGGAAACCTCTCATACTTAAAAACTGTATAAGATCAACAAGACTTCACCAAAAAAGGAAACTGAAAGATGGGAGATCGAGGACAACCTGCTCAACCTTGCATACATAGAGAGCATTAGGCAATACGCTGTGATACTCGGCACCAGTCCAAGTTCTTTGATTTCCAAAAAATATGCTCTGCCTTCATCTATCCGACCTGTTGTGCAATAAACATTCAAGACTACCTCATGAGTTTGCTCATTTGGAGGACATTTTGCTATCTTCATATCTCTAAATATCTTCAAAGCCTCGACGAAATCACCAGCCCTGCCGAATGCTTCAATCAAACCATTGAATGTCTCAACATTCTTTTCAACACCCGCCTCATGCATTAGCCAAAATATTCCATGAGACTCCAAAAAAAACCCTCCTCTAGAATACATGTGAATAAGAGAGTTGTAGGTATCTCTGTTTGGCTCACTTCCCACTTCTTTCATAGTGTTAAATGCAACAACAGCATCCTGGTGTCAAACTACGATGTTACAAAATTTATTGGAAAGAAAACTGTGATTGAAGAAAAACAAAAAGAAATGTTTTATAGCTATCGATCAAATTTAAGGTCACATCCAGGAACACACTGCAATCAAATATCCAAAAGCTAGTCTTATGGCACTGTTAATTTGCTGTTACCTCATAAAGTGAGGCCTTTCCATATGCCTCAATCAGTCCATTGAATGCTTTCACAGTTGGTACTACTCCCCTATTTTGCATATGCTGCAAGATCTGTTTTGCATCTTCAAGGAGGCCACCCATTCCACAGGCAAACATCAATCCCTCGTAGCTTTCCATGACAGGCTGTATATCATCTTCTACCATGTCGTGGAAAAGTGAAACCACCTCCCTGAAATAACCCCCTTTCCCAAAGACGTCAATAAGAGTGTTGTAAGTAACAACATCGGGTTCAGTACTACTAGCTTTCATGTCACTGAAAAGCTCCCTTACATCATCATATTGCCCGCTACTTCCATAGCAATTTAACAAGGTACTATAAGTAGAAGCATTTGGGGTGCATCCTGCCTCTTGCATTTGCCTAAAAACATCTACAGCTTGCTTCACCATACCAGACTTTGCGTGTGCCTCTAACAACAAATTATAGGCAGTAATATCTGGAAGGTTTCCTGCTAACTCTAGCTCTTTAAGAAGTTCGGAAACCCTCTCAAGCAAACCTATATGCCTAAAAGTTTCAACCAGATAATTATAAGTTACTGCATTCGGAAGAATCCCAGCTTCATTCATTGTCCTAAAGACCATTTCAGCTTCATTGGCTAACCCCCGGCTGCTACAAGCATTGAGTAAGGTGTTATATGTAACAATATCCGGTTGAATCCCTTCATGTCTCATCTGCGCAAACAAGCCCAACAAACCTTCCCAATCCAAGCCACCTTTAGCACAGGCATTTATTACCGTATTATATGTGATGAGAGTTGGAGCAATCCTTTCCCTCTTCATCCGGGCGAGCAGATGTAGTGAGGTCTCATATTGACCATTTCTACCATAAGCATTTATCAATGCTGTGAAGGAATATACATTCCAACCCACATCCTGACTCGGCATTTCTTCAAAGATTTCAGAGCACTTATCAAGCAATCCCTCCCTGCCCAAAATACCAATCATAATTGTATATATGTGCTCATTTGGTTTGCACCATTGCTGTCTCTGCATATATTTGAAAAGCCTTAAAGCTCTCTGCCAATCCCCTCTCTGGGCAAATTCTCTGAAGATTAGAGAAAAGTCATTCAATGAGAGCTTGTTTTTGAAATATTCTAAGCATTTGGCTACACTCCCACGCGGGGGCAAGCAACTTAAGTTATCTATTGCAGTCTCAACGTCGTAGCTATATTTTCCCTTCTCGACAGTAGCAGAGTGATTTCCAAGAATTAGTTTTCCCCTGGCTCTGGCAACATGTAGTTCTCCCAGACCTCTTTTTGTCTTTAAGACTCTACTGGTACTGGTAACCCCGTTTGAAGCGCTAAAACCAAGGACAGTGCCCTTATCGTTAAGAGTAATGTCCCTGTTTTCAAGGTCAATGTCTGCTCTATATAAACAATCTATCAAAATCCCGTCATGAGTAGATGATATTGCTCTTTGGGGTTTATTTGGGGATTTTGGTAACTTACCCGGTAAATATAAGGAACTGTCCCAAAAAATTCTGGACTTGCAGAATGATAAGTATTGTGTATTGTCATGCCTACTTTTCGAAATATGAGAGTGAGCTTTGTTTGCCTCCTGCTTGAAAACTGCATTGGGTTTGTTGGATTTATTCGAATGAAGATTTGCAGATACTGGTTGAGGATTCAAGGGAGCAATAGAGGCCATCATTGCCAACCGTGTTGTGTGTTCCGCCAGCTGGATTTTACACCGTTTATATTATGTGTGGTACATATTGAATGAACGCCGATAAAATTTCTCATTTCAAACATGGATTCGCAAATTCAACTGCTTGTATTTTTCCCCGTTTCCATATGGTTCGTGTGTTTGTGCAATTGCTGTGAGGAGGCGTACTTTAAAAGGCATTTCACATATGCATTTCAGTGATTCCTGGTGGAGCATCCAAATTGTGTTTTTTAATCCATCGCCACTCTCCAACCCACTCCACTTTGAGCCTCAACTTATACGCTGTGACGCTTGCATGTTGATGCAATCTTTAATCGATGTTGATCAACCGAAACATGGCGTAGGTGTTAATTAAGATTATCCATTTGAGAGTTTCAATTTTTGTGATTTATATCCTATTATAATAAATTTTTCTAGAAATTATAGAATTTATACTTAGTTAATGTAGTTCATTATTAGGAAAATCTCATCACACTATCAAGATATATAATATAGAAAAAAGTAATGGTCAAAACATTTAATAAATGGAAAAAATAATGTTAAAATATTACACATTTTTAAAAAATAAAACCCATAAAAATAGACTTTGAAACTCACAAATACCATAAAAATAAATAAATTAAATAATAAAAATTAAAAATAAATAAATTGACATATAATACTAAAAAAGAAATAACCAAATATACATTAAAACTTGGTCAATAATAGAAATATTATTTAAATTATGAATTAAAATAAATGAAAAAAACAAACCTACCAAATGAATCTAATAATAAATAAGAATGTATAAAACATATCAAGCATAAACCCAACAAAATAGAGAAAAACACCAATTCAATCGCTAAATGTAAGACTCACCGGCTCTTAATCCTCTGGGCCAACAAGCTTCAAACAAGAGAGGAAATTCGAGCTTTGAAACTGTTTTTTGTAATCTGTTTTTGTGGCATTCTTGGTCGTGGATTTAATATAAAACACTACATGTTCCTGTAAAAAAAAGAGAGAGAGAGAGAGAGAGAGAAACACCAGAGAAAGGAACTCTATTAAGAGGACAGAGATGAGATCCAACAGCTGCTAACTTTCTACCCATCATCTCTATTCAATGTACGAGGCATTTTCTCAATCTCAACACATTCCCTAGATTTATGGCGATGGAAATGCTCAACCCTATTGTCCTTAAAGTTGTAAAGATATACTAAAGGAATTAAACATGCCTATGCTATTACTACAAAAATGTTGTAGCAAAGGAAAGATGACAACCTAAAGGGTGGAGGATTGTAATATTCCTAATTTAGCTTTTAGCTAATTAGAATATTAAATTTTGTCTCTCTTAATTAATAGATGAATAAGAGGGTAGAGGGACCCATAAATCCCTTTAGTAGGAATAAAAACCACTTCTAGTGTGAAGGTGGATTAGTGTAGCTAGCTAAAATAAAGCAACCCTTAGTGTGAATGGGGTCAATGCATGTGGATGGGGTCAAGGTTGACCAAATCAACAACACTGCCATGGAGAGAGTGGAGATAGTGGAGGACAACGCAGTTATGATGGAGGAGTGTATGCATGGGAGTAACATCTTTAATGAGTGGGACCAAGGGTGAGGAAGTTCCCCAAGCATGTAAGGAAGGGGATGGCAATCATAGAAGGCATTCTGATTATTGTTTATGTCTTGGTATTTTATGACTTCTTGCACGGTTCAGCTATTTAGCGGAATTTGTTGTGTTGTTTAGCACGAGGGTGTTTCCAAGCAGAAATCCCACGCTCATCCTCGGGGGACTTCGAGTGCCCACTCAGGAGAGGTCTATTGAGCTACATTTCCACCATTCGGCATCAGGCCAAGTTTCAGCCATCATCCACAGCGCAGTCTCCTTCAGAAACTGCGTTATTTTATTGGGTCGTTGCAATGGAGGGCTTAGTGCCCCAATTTGTGAGTTAGATTTCTAGTGAGGGGAGCAGCCCTTCATCCCGGAGATCTATTGGAGGAGTATCAGCCATTTCCATATCAGATCAACCACCTCTTATCAATGGGTCCAGTTGCAGAGTGTTATTCAGCCCTAGGGCTGCATTTCAACATTTTTGTATTGTGTATATTTCCGGAAACCCTTTCTGGGTTGTCCTGGAAATGTGCTTGGGAGCTTAAATCTCTATTTCTTGCACTTTTTTAGCATTATATCAGCAGATCTATATATTTATATTTTATAGCTGCAATTGTACTCACTGGAACTATGTTGTCTTGTTTCTCCTACATTTTGTGTAGCAGCAACATTTCATGTTTAGGTGTATTTGAGCATTGGAGGCTTCTCTTGCCTAGTTTGAGTGACTTGTTCCTCAAGATATTGTATTTTTTTGTTGTTGTTATACATAATAAAATGGATCTATGATTTGCTCGTGTTTGATGTATTGATATTTACTGCAAATTCCAGTTTATGTTCAATGTTCTTATTTTTCTTATTTTGGAATATTACAGTGGTATCAGAGCATAATCTTGGCTCAGTCTATGGAACAACCAGTCTATGACATCTAAAGATAGAGAATACATTACGGATTGGACGAGGAGATACAAAAATTGAGAACGCAGAAATCCATTGAAATAAAAAGTGACGGTTTTGTGTTGGACGTTTCAGGAAAATTAAGATGAATCTTGAAAATCTGAGACATGGGGTTTGTTCATAACAGACCATTTCTATTTTTGTGAGAGCAATTTTTACAAATTCGGTTTGGATTGAGTGAAACGGAAGGTTCTCTGAGAGATACAAAAACAGAAAAAGCAGAAATTCGTTGGGATAAAAAGAGATTGTTTTGCATTAGCTGTTTAGGGCAAATGAAGACGAATCTAGAAAATCTAAGACATGGATTTTGTGAAGAACGAACCAATTCTAAATTTCTGTTATTAGTTTCTCCAAATTCGGCCTGGATTGAGAGAAACAGAAGGTTCTCGGAAGACGATTTTCTCAGATTTACTGTGGTGGCCATTTTTCAAATTCTTTCAATTGCAATACCAATTTCAACTTGTTTCAGAGTTCACATTCGGCAAAGAAGGAGGATAAAGGGAGTCTCCAATCGCAAAAGAAGGTTATGGGAAGGAGTTTGGAAATCTTCTCCTCATAACTATGCAAGATCTCGCCAGAGAGATCAAGGAGATGAGAGTTGAGAGACAAAGGAAAATCCCCAAAGGGTTGCAAAATGGAGAAGGTTTTGGTAATTCACATCTTTAGTATGAGAAACCGGCAGTGCAGCAAGCTTCACAACGCCCCACTATGACTACCTTCCTAGCAATAGGAAATGGGGCTGGAGGACCACAAGAGCAGGAGGCTCCCAGTGATTATTTTCTGGAATATGAATCTTAGTCTCAAAGTTTCAAAGAACATATGAATTTCCAGGAATTTTGCCAGATTAAGGAAAACTAAAGACCTCGCAACTACAATAGAGGAAGAGGGTACATGCAGGGCAATGACCTGCAGCGTACCGTGGGTAGAATTTTTCTACCTACTTTTGATGGGTCAACCAAGGATGACTCTGATAACGGTTGACTAGTTCTTCTGTTAAACGCCAACAGATTCTGTGTAACAGGCACAAACGGAGGCGAACCAAAAGCTTGCAAAGTAGTTGAAGATATAATATTAACAGACGTGCCTTTGTCTATAACAGTGCTAGGTACGACCAAACCAAAGGCCTGTATCGTTATCTCAAAAGCACATAAGACTGAAGGCGGTATCCTGCAAATCGACTCCAATCAAAGGAAGCGACCAAACTACTCGGAGGGGCTACCATCGAACTGAGATGGTCTTCCCCTGGTGTTACGGAAGAAGAAGAAGCATCCTCCACGACCTCTATCTCAAAGGCAAGAGGGGTATCCTCCGGGACCTCCACCATGGGAGGCGGAGGAGAAACTTCTTGAGGTATAGGGATAGGAGAATCTTTCTCCAAGTCCGATGAATCTGAAGAAACAAGAATAACCTGAGGGGTGTTTGGTAAATTTAGTGTGTCCTAAATTGCTACATTAATTTGTCAATCCGGGATTCGTAAGCTGACGAAGTGTGGCGCACTATATGTGCAAGATAACCTATCTCTTGCTTTTTTGTCGTTTTTTCTTTTTTTTTCTTTTTATCTTGGTTGGTTTCCTAATGAAAATTCTAAAAGGCAAGTATGGTTATGATTGTTCAAGGCAATGATGTCCTTTATAATGATTTACCAAACTTCAAACTTCAAAAGGATTTTGAAACATACAATGAGAAAATTAGTTCCTAAAAAGGAAATGAAAATGTGATACTATTCTAGTTAAACAAACAGTGAACTATTGATCATGAAAACCATTACCCTTGCTGCTGTCTAAACACAAAAGAAATTGTTACTCAAAGAAAAGATTGCAAGTAAAGTAAAACTAAAATCAAATTACATCAACTCATATTCTGACCCCTCACCATTAGTCTCGCTATGGCTTTCGGAGGTAATCATAAACAACTTGAGCAATCTGATATCTAATTTGTAGAAAAATAAACTAATATCAAATTGCACACTCATACTTCAATCCCTCACCATTAGTCTCGCTATGGCTTTCGGAGGTAACTGATAATGACATGAGAAATTTAATATCTATCTTGCAGAAAAGTAAACTAATATCAAACTATACACTCATACTTCAATCCCTCACCATTAGTCTTGCTATGGCTTTCGGAGGTAACTAAAAATGACATGAACAGTTTAATATCTAACTTGCAGAAAAGTAAACTAATATCAAACTACAAACTCTTACTTCAATCCCTCACCATTAGTCTCGCTATGGCTTTCGAAGGTAACTGAAAATGACATGAGCAACTTAATATCTAATCTAACTACTTAAAGCAAATGTGCAAGACTGAAATAAACAAAACAGTGCTGGAATTAGACAAAAACTAAGAAAAGTAAATTAGCAGAAGGACAATATTGATTCCATGTCATTAGTCATTATAAAAAGATGTGCAAATGCCCGGGCTTCCTGTTGTAATCTGGAACAAAACACTGATCAGTTAACAACAACATAAAACATAAAAGATTATGGACAGAAGTAAAATGTAAAGCATGAACGATTGTGGACAGAGATGAAATGTAAATACCATGAAAGATGTAATCTATATACACATGAATGACTATGGCACAATGAACATAAAGAAATGAAGCATGAAACTATACAGTAATACACAAAACCTCAGCGTGTACAGGGGCCCTCTGCACAAACCTCGGGCAACAGCTTTCAAATACGAATTACGCTTTTGAACAAAGTCTTCTCATATATTAAAATGTGGTCATAACAAAGAAATAATGTCACAGCACAATGGCGATGCAATTACATTATAGATCTGAAGAATATCTAACTATTATGCGTATGAGAATGCATTATTTATAACAGAGGGAGATATAACTAATTCCCTAAAGTTTGCGCTGATAGAAGACACTTGAACCATCACGTCCAGAGATCTAGCATTATGGCCGCCGTGAGGATTAAATCTATGGAGAGTGGATATTGGATTCGGCTTATGGAGCCGTTTACAGGTGTTGATGTGTCTCCCGAGATTTAGAAACGACCATGAAAATCTCCACGTGATGAGAAACAGAGTTCTGTCATCGTGGGACTCTTCGGTTGACCACCACTTGGCCACCTTTGACCACAACCTTCTTAGGTGAATTCGACCGAGCCAATAGGACACGATCCATGTCCATGTCATTTCTAACTTGCCCATGTGGCTCGATTTGCCTGAAGATACCTGCAACATAGACTTTAACAAAATGGTTGCGGAAAGTTGCAGCAGCTGCGGAAAGTGACAAGATTCTGCAGCGAAATGAGCAAAAATCTAAATCAAACAGCAGACACAAAACATAGTTAAAAACCATTTTAAATGCTCTTTTACAATTAATATGCAATGATATTGATGACTTAGAAGGTCCAGGTGAATGAAAAAGGTTTAGAAAGGTGTATAAGAAAGATGCAGATTTGAGACTCAACATACCCCCACTGTGAAGGTGTTGCATGTCCTCATGCAACCAAAATTTGGATAATCCTTCTTCAATTCATATGCCTTGACACTTCAGCCAGTACATCCAGTCCTCTCCTCCTCTTCCTTGGTGCTGCTAACATCTTGGGCTTCTTCATCAAGCATTTGAATTTGATATTAACCAATGCTCTACCTAACTTCTGCCATTTCTTCTTCAATTTCCTGTTCTTTTTCTGCCATAGTCCCAGATGTAGCATGGTATTGTCATGAATGATCTTGTCCAATTTGCTTTGTTCCTTCAATGCCTCATTTTCATTTTTAATGTGTCTATTTAAAACCTCCAACTCAAAGACTTCTTGTTTCAATGATTGGACTAGATCTTCTTTTGCTGTGTGAGGCTGAGTGGATGAAGTGCTGGGACCTGTGGCTGCTCTTTCTAAAGATTCTATATAATCATATACTTCTTGCTGCTTTGGGTCTATCTCAGGTGTCGTTTTTATTGGGTTGTCCCCAAAATGCCGTGGAGGAGAATTAACTTCAAAATCTGGCTGAAAAGGACTCATGTCAACATTTGACTGAGAATGCGGTGGACTATGTTCAACGTCTGGCTGAGAATGAGATGGACTATGTTCAATGTCTGACTGAGAATGAGATGGACTATGGCCAGCTGGGGATTGTTCAGGTGTTTCTTCTCCCAAATCAATAAAATGGGGTCCTTTCATTTATGTTTTCCTCAACTTCCCTTTAAGCCTGGAACTTCTTCTTACACACCGTGGACCACTATCTTTTCCTTTTTGTTTTTATTTTCCCCTCTTTTTGGCCATAGATGACTGTTTCTGAAGGTGAACTAGTCTCTCAGATAACACTTGATGATCTTCTTCTGAGGAAGGGGTTTGATGCATAGCCTCAATGCTTTTTCTCTCTTTTGATGTTATTGGCTTTTTACCCTTGGTTTCTTCTTTCCTCCTTTTTGACAGTCTCTCTTCTCCACTAGTTATTTCAATTGTAGTAGTAGGAGTGCTTTGAGTTTCATCATTTGTTTTCTTTCTCCTACTCCTTCTTGATGTACTACCTTCAGGAATTTCTTGGGGTTCTTCAAAGAAATTTCTAATCAAAAATTGTTCCCATGTGTCCTTTTTCTCTTTTAACTGTTTTTCAATCAAAATTTTCACAAGACCATGGTGATGCAAATGTGGTTCTACATCCCCTAGATGCTTCTGGACGGTCACAGACATCTTCTTCAAACTATTTAATAAAAAGTATGGCAGATTGAGGGTCTGGTTGTCTAGAAAATTCATCAGCAATCGGGTATAATACATATACATGGATCCAAAACGGCCCTCACAGGTGATAAATTTTTGAATGACCAACAGTAAAGTGGCCCACTCTTCTTTCAAAGCATGAACAGGAATTCCCTTTTTAAAAATAGTTACATCCATACCTGGGTTACGTAGGATCATTCTCCAGGCTTCATCACTAATGATTTTTTTCTTGAACCATCGTTCACCTTCTTGAGGGAGTTCTGTAGCAGATGCTATGGATGCCTCATTCACCGTAAATTTGAGGTCCCCAATCTCTACTTCCAGACCATTGAAAGACCTTGCAAAAGCTTTTGTCACCTCTTTATGGTAGCCTCTAAACTTTTGAATGAACCGAAGCCACTTTGCCTTTTTCAATAAATCTCTGACTTGCGAGTATCCTTCCATGAATTTAGGTCCTTCTGGTTATGTTCTCAACAACTGACCCATCCTTCTTTCTGCTCTTTAAAACTTGTCTGCGTGCGGAGGGTTCAACGGAGGTAAGATGGCTGAATGAGCGGAAATAAGCACGATTTATGGAGGAGACCAGTGACTGTAGGCAGATATCAAAGAATGGGTATACGGAATGTAGCGTAACAGAGAACAAAATGGGGGTGAAGCGGAACAGAGAAGGGTTACGTGAGCACGGTGGAAATGCAGCTGTGAGATCAATAGAACAGTGGGAGGAGTATAATGCATCCGGCAATATTTAAAATTGGGTGGCTACAGAGTAAATGTAAGCGCGTTTATAAAACGGCTACGGATTTTATGCGGCTGAAAGAAGCCGTAGTCAAATCAACCACGTTTCATCATCACAGGTGGAGCATCAGAGTATGAGTGAAGATCGGAGGCTTGATTATGAGACCGTTTGAAAATGAATGCAAGGATTATGGGCGGATCATATAGAGATCGTGGAATGGTTACGGAGTTTGTGAACACAATCATCGCATATAATGGAGCTATGGTTTATAACTATGTAAAAATGTGCTTAAATGCCATTTGAAATAAATTTTTACTCATACCTTGGAATTCTTGCCATTTTTCATTGGTCTTCAATTAGTTGCTCCTCATTGATATCTTGAATGCCCCATGTCTTCATAATATGTCTTCATACCTGCATTTGATTTCATGATTGTTGAACTAACATTTGGCTGTACATTTTTTTTTTAAAACAGAGTGGTAGCTGCAGAATCTGCTTCCGGCTGCGGAAACTGGTGTCAGCTGCAGAAACAGGTGTCAACTGCGGAAACAGGTGTCAGCTGCGGAAACTGACACAGCTATTATTTGGGTGAATGGAAATAGATGGATGATAACTAACTGAATGAAGATGGTCATGAAAGAAAATTTTATTGGTGAAATGAAATGAAACAGATGCAATTAAGTGAAATGGAATGAAGTGGAGTGAAATGAAGTGGAATGGAATGGAGTGGGTGGTCACAAAACTTGTAAAATGAAAAAGAGATTTTTTTTTTTTGGAAAATATAGGGTGTCAGGTGTCCCTGATTTTCACCCTACATTTTCTGTATAAGACTGCCAATCAATGATTGGTTTTCAGGCTTATACAAATTTTTTTTTTTTTTTTTTTTGGTGAACAGAAAAGAACAAAGGCTAGGCTGGTGGAGAAGAAGAATTCTTCTGTACCAGCCTGATTGCAGAATTTTCTTGAAACATTTTGACAAATTCCTCTTTTGAGAGTGGCTTATGATAGACTTTTAATCTGTGGCCATTCACAGATAGACTTTTAATCTGTGGCCATTCACAATAAGAGGAGTTTGAAATTCATCAATGGTCTTGATTCTTACCGCTCCATTGCTAAAGATCTTGTCAATCTCATATGGCCCAAGCCAATGAGTCCGAAATTTTCCTTTAAAATATTTAAACTTGGAATCAAATAACAATGCCCAATCTCCTTCTTGAAACTTCTTCTCTTTGATGTATTTGTCATGCCATTTAGCTCTTTGATATTGAACTAGATCAGTTCTTAGAATTGCCTCTTGTCTGATCTCATATAGCTCATTCAACTGCTCCATTCTATGCTTTTGAGCTTCTGATAAATCCATCCCCAACTGAACTGCTATCTTGAAGGTCTTGACTTGGAACTCAATGGGGAGCAAGACTTCTTTCCCATAAACAAGTTCATAGGGAGAATGTCCTGTTGTATTTCTCCATGTATTTCTGTAGGCCCACAAGGCTTCAGGAAGCCTTTCTGCCCAATCTCTTCTATGTAGATGAACAGTTTTGGTGATGATACTTTCAAGAACTTTGTTTGTGGACTCCACTTGACCATTTGCTTGCGGATGGTAAGGAGTAGATCTTCTGTGCTTGAATTTGTATTCTTCCATCAACTTCTCCACCAAATTGGATGTGAATTGGCTCCCCTGATCTGTCACAATTTCTCTTGGAACACCAAAGCGAGTAAAAATATCCTCCTAAAGAAAATGAACAACTGAATTTTCAGTAGCAGATACTAATGCTTTGGCTTCTACCCATTTAGTAACATAATCAGTACAAACCAATATATACTTATTTTGCTTGGATGGTGGATTAATAGGTCCAATGAAATCTAAAGCCCACTTTTCAAAGGGTTCAATGAGTACCTGTGTTTGCAATGGCATTTCATTTGAAAGGGTAGGTTTCCCTACTCTTTGGCAGCTGTCACACCTTTTGACATATTGTTTTGCATCTTTGAAGAGGGAAGGCCAATAACATCCTAAAGAGAGGATTTTATAGGCCGTCCTTTTGTCTGCAAAGTGTCCGCCGCATGGTTCATCATGACATGCCTTAAGAATATCAGGCATTTCATCTTCCCCGACACATCTTCTGATCACAAGATCTGGCCCTGTTTTAAACAATTTGTTAGAAATCCATGAATATTTTGAACTCTCCTGAATAATTTTTCTTTTTTCACTTGGAAACAAATGTGAAGGCAGTTTCCCTATAACCAAATAGTTAGCAATATCTGCATACCAAGGAGTCTTAATAGTTACTGCAAACAAGTATTCATCAGGAAACTTATCCTCTACAGGAGAATCTTCTTTAAAATTCCGAATCCTAGACAAGAAATCAGCTACTGTATTTTGTTTTCCTGGTCTATCCAACACAGTAATATTGAATTCCTGCAAAAGTAAGAGCCATCTTGTCACTCTGCCATTAGTAACAGGTTTTTTCATTAGATATCTAATTGCAGAATGATCAGTATGAATAAAAGTTTCATAGCCTGTTATATAATGTCTAAACTTATTGATTGCATGAACAACAACTAAAAACTCTTTTTCAGTTACAGTATAGTTCAACTCAGTGGGAGTTAAATTTTTACCGGTATAGTAAATGGCATAAGGGACTAAATCCTTTTGACCCAACACAACTCCTAGAGCTGTATCTGAAGCATCTGTAGAAATATGGAAAGGGAGTTTCCAATTTGGTCCTCTCAAGATAGGTGCTTCAGATATTCTTGTTTTCAAAGTTTTAAAGGCTGATTGACAATCAGGATCCCATTTAAATTCACAGTCTTTTGTAAGCAATTTGAAGAGTGGAGATGCTATTTTAGTGAAGTTTTCTATAAATCTTCTATAATAACCAGTAAATCCTAGAAAACTTCTAACATCTCTTTGAAAATTTGGAATAGGCAACTTGGAGATGACTTCAACTTTTGATCTATCAACTTTAATCCCATCTCCTGAAATATGATGCCCCAAAACAATACCTTCAGTAAACATCATAAAGAATTTTTCATGGCTTAATGAAAGGTTTGTTTCTTTACATCTTATAAGGAATTTTTCCAAATTTTCTAATGCCTCTTCAAATGAATTACCATAAACTATAAAATCATCCATATAAACCTCTACACAATCATGGATTAGATCAGAAAAAATTCCTAGTACTACTCTTTGGAATGTTGCAGGTGCATTACATAACCCAAAAGGAAGTACTCGATAGGCAAAAGTTCCCCATGGATAGGTGAATGTGGTCTTATCTTGATCTTCAGGTGCTACCTGAATTTGATTATAGCCACTAAAACCATCCAAGAATGAAAAGTACTTTTTACCTGCTAATGTATCTAATACCTTATCGATAAAAGGCAAAGGAAAGTGATCCTTCAAAGTTGCTTTGTTCAATTCCCTATAATCAATGCATACCCTCCATTTACCATTCTTTTTAGGTACTATAACCAAAGGAGAAACCCATCGGCTATCCGAAATTGGATAAATGAAGTTTACATTGAGTAGTTTTTGGAGCTCTTCTTTCACTATCTCCCTAAGATTTGGATTCATCCTTCTTTGAGGTTGTCTGATTGGTCTATTGTTTTCCTCAATATAGATATGATGGATGCAAGTCTTAGGATCAATACCTTTCATGTTAGTATACTCCCATGCAAATGCAGTAGAATGTTTTTGCAAGATTTTGGTTAGTTCTTCTTGTTGTGACTTTTCCAAATGTTTGTTGATATTCAATGTTTTTCCTGGAAAAATCTCAATAGTAGAACTACCAAACTCTTCCATAGAGCAAAGAGACATTTGTCTTGATGATAAATATTCTATGTCAGATTCCAACTGAAATTGTGTGGGGTCATATTCTGAAGATGTCTCAAAATTTTCTAATGTGTTCATAATTTGACTATCCTCACTGATTTCAGAAATGGTAAGAACAGGTTGTATAATATCCTCATCATCAACCCATTCACTGTCTCCTACTTCTGTGATTGCTTTTGCTGGAGGATACAAATTGAATTTCTTTGTCGAATTACCATTAGAAATGTACATATCCCCAGATCTACAACTAATGAAAGCATCAGCTGTGGCTAGCCAAGGTCTTCCTAAGATAAGGGGGTGCCCTCCTAGATTACTCTTGGGAGTCAAAATCATAAAATCTACTGGATATTCCCAAGAATCTAAGGAGACTGAAATATCTTCTAATACACCATCCGGTTTAATAATGGATCGATCTGCAAGTTGCAGTAAAGTAGGTGTAAAAAGAAGGTTAGGAAGTTTTAGCTGGTCCATAGTCTGTCTACTCATAATGTTGATAGCAGCCTCTAAGTCAATCAATGTGTTTGGAATTTCTATCCCATTTATATGTGTCTTGACAATTGGACTTCCTGGATCTACATACTTCTGCATGGTAATTTTTCCCATCATGATATCTGCAATTTTTCCTACCAGGTGGATTCTTCTTGTGTCTTTTAGTTTCCTCCCTGTCTTTTGAGACTCAACTCCTTTATTGTTTTGCTAGAATAGGAATTTCTCGAATGGCTTGTAGCAAGGGAATCTTGATACAAACATTCTTTAATTCATCTAGAAAATCATAGTTAGGCAACAAGATTTGTTTTTCCACCCCTTTATCAATTTGTAATCTTTCATGGAAAGGAGGTGTGGATGAAGATGCAGGTTGCTCAATTATAGGAGTTGTGGGGGTTAACTTTTCTTTCTCTTTTTGAATGTTTGAGTTTTGAAGAGATGCTTCCTCAGAACCCTTATTGACTTTAAGAGAGTCCTCCTTAGAGGTATCTTGCTCTTGGACATCTATAGAAGGTTTTTATAAAACTCTACCAGACCTGAGTTGTACATCATTGAGAGGAACAATCATATAGGTAGGAAATTGTTGTCCTTCTATCATGTAAGTATTCTGAGGATTTTTATTGTTAGGATTTGGCAATGGCTAAGCTGGAAGTTGATTTGTCTTTTGTTGGTATGGAAGCATGAGTTGAGGATTTGGATTTTGTTGAGAAGGTTTTTGTTGTGGAAATGGCAATGAAAGTCATGGATTTGGGTTTGGAAGTTGTGGATCTTGTTGATTTTGAAAAGATGGAGGATATTGATAAAATTGAGCAAATTTCCCATAAGGATTTTGCATCCCTTGTACCCATGGCTGATATGGATTTTGATGTTGGGGCCAAGGTTGTTGCCAAGGATTCCAATTTGGTGGGTTTTGAAGATTCATAGGGTTGTTAAACCCTTGAGTTTTTTGTCCCTGCCAAGGTCTTCTTGCAACAAAACAGAGAGATTCTACTGAATTTGGGTCTTCTTGAAAAACAGCTTTGAGTCCAGGAATTGAAGGACAATCCTTGATCTCATGATTCTCTGAGAAAATCATACATGTTTCTACAACTTTTGCATCCAAGGGACATTCCCTAAAGCATGTTTCTTCCTACATTTCGGACAAAAGATGGCTAAAGCGTCTGTTTCTGCTTTCTGCTTGTTTTGGATTTTAAGGGTGTCTAGTTGTTCACTAAGGCTCCCTAAGATATCAGTTTTGAACTCATCAAGCATATTACCAATCTCCGCCCTACTTACTGATCCAGTTGCAGATTTGTTAGCCCTAATAAGAGAAGGATCCCTAGGCCCTTTTCCTGTTTTAGATTTTCCTCTTGAGAGATGGACACATAGTTCTGTTATGTCACGAAGTGGAAGTTGAGAAATGTCTCCTTTCCCTATCATGTTTAAAATATCTATCCATTCATCTCTAATGGATTTTAATATGAGGGCTTTCAAAGTTTCTTCATCTAAATTGCTCATCTTTTCTCTTTTTAAGTTGTATTGAAATATTTCAAGTAAATCTTCCAAATTTTCATCTTCTTTTTGCACCATTTTGAATACCTCATCCTTGTGATTGGTGGGCATACAATAATCCAAGTATCTATCCAAAAATGTTTTTTTCATATCATTCCAAGTCCTAATAGATTGGGTGGCTAATCCCATGAACCATTTCAAAGCGGCTCCCTTCAATGTTGAAGGAAACAGTTTGAGTTTTTGAGAGTCTTCCATATAGTCATAGGTTCGGCACATGACTTCAAACTCAAATAGAAATGTTTCAGGATACTCACTTCGCAATCCATAAAAGTTGGGGAGGACAGATGGTGAGATGTTTTTCATCGTTGTATGAGTTTCCTCATCAACTATAGGGAATCCAAACGAGTTGTCTCCTTCCCTATTTCTTCCATTATTACCTTCACCTCCACCATTGTTGTCTCCATTGTTTCCTCCTCCTCTACCTCTACCTCTACCTCCGAATCCATCTATTATTTCCTCTGCCATGATAGTTTCTTTAGAGTCCTCAAAGTCCTCTAGTTCTTCTATCAAGGGAGGATGAGAGGGAGTCTTTTCCTTTTCTTCTTCAGGTGATTCTACTTCTTTGATTACAATATACTCTCCTGTAGAAGTAAAGAAAGGATCCTTTTCTAAATGAGATTTAGTAGGTGGTGTAGGAGAATCCTCTAATTCAGTTGTTCCTTGAATTCCAAGAATCTTAAGGCTAGGGGTAGATGGTGGTGAATCTTGTCTATGCCTTGAAGAAGATGGAGTTGTGAAAATCGAACTTTTGGCTCTAGCTATAAACCTTCCCCTAGAATCTCTTGCTCTATGCATGTCATTTTTATTATTTTTTTAAGTTGGGCTAATAATTCTCTTTCTGATCTTCCAGGTCACACTAGGTGCAAGAAGAGAGCATACTTAAGAAATTATCGAACCAATAACTCTCTTTTCTGATCCTCTAGATCACACTAGGTGCAAGAGGAGAGCATACTTCAAGAAGTTATCAATTTTTCCCTTCTTTTTATTGTTTTTTTTTTTAAAGAAATTGGCTACCTAGTTACACTTCCCCGGCAACGGCGCCAAAATGTTTGGTCAATTTAGTGTGTCCTAAATTGCTACATTAATTTGTCAATCCGGGATTCGTAAGCTGACGAAGTGTGGCGCACTATATGTGCAAGGTAACCTATCTCTTACTTTTTGTCGTTTTTGGTTTTTTTCTTTTTATCTTAGTTGGTTTCCTAATGTGAGATGGAAATTCTAAAAGACAAGTATGGTTATGATTGTTCAAGGCAATGATGTCCTTTATAATGATTTACCAAACTTCAAACTTCAAAATGATTTTGAAACATACAATGAGAAAATTAGTTCCTAAAAGGAAATGAAAATGTGCTACTATTCTAGTTAAACAAACAGTGAACTATTGATCATGAAAACCATTACCCTTGCTGTTGTCTAAACACAAAAGAAACTGTACTCAAAGAAAAGATTGCAAATAAAATAAAACTAAAATCAAATTACATCAACTCATATTCTAACCCCTCACCATTAGTCTCGCTATGGCTTTCGGAGGTAATCATAAACAACTTGAGCAATCTGATATCTAATTTGCAGAAAAATAAACTAATATCAAATTACACACTCATACTTCAATCCCTCACCATTAGTCTCGCTATGGCTTTCGGAGGTAACCGATAATGACATGAGCAATTTAATATCTACCTTGCAGAAAAGTAAACTAATATCAAACTATACACTCATACTTCAATCCCTCACCATTAGTCTCGCTATGGCTTTCGGAGGTAACTGAAAATGACATGAACAATTTAATATCTAACTTGCAGAAAAGTAAACTAATATCAAAATATACACTCATACTTCAATCCCTCACCATTAGTCTCGCTATGTCTTTCGGAGGTAACTGGAAATGACATGAACAATTTGATATCTAATCTAACTATTAAAGCAAATGTGCAAGACTGAAATAAACAAAACAGTGCTAGAATTAAAAACTAAGAAAAAGAAATCAGCAGAAGAACAATATTGATTCCATGTCATTAGTCATTATAAAATGATGTGCAAATGCCCGGGCTGCCTATTGTAATCTGAAACAAGAACACTGATCAGTTAACAACAACATAAAACATAAAAGATTATGGACAGAAGTAAAATGTAAAGCATGAAGGATTATGGACAGAGATGAAATGTAAATACCATGAAAGATGTAATCTATATACACGTGAATGACTATGGCACAATGAACATAAAGAAATGAAGCATGAAACTATACAGTAGTACACAAAACCTCAGTGTGTGCAGGGGCCCTCTACACAGACCTCGGGAAGTAGCTTTCAAATACGAATTACGCTTTTGAACAGAGTCTTCTCATATATTAAAATGCAGTCATAACAGAGAAATAATGTCACAGCACAATGGCAACGCAATTACATTACAGAGCTAAAGAAGATATAACTATTATGCGTATGAGAACGCATTATTTATAACAGAGGGAGATATAACTAATTCCCTAAAGTCTGCGCTGATAGAAGAAACGTGAACCATCACGTCCAGAGATCTAGCATTATGGCCGCCGTGAGGATTAAATCTATGGAGAGTGGATGTTGGATTCGGCTTATGGATTCGTTTACAGGTGTTGATATGTCTCTCGAGATTTAGAAATGGCCACGCAAATCTCCACGTGATGAGAAACAGAGTTCTGTCACCGTGGGACTCTTCAGTTGACCACCACTTGGCCACCTTTGACCACAGCCTTCTTAGGTGAATTCGACCGAGCCAATAGGACACGATCCATGTCCATGTCATTTCTAACTTGCCCATGTGGCTTGATTTTCCTGAAGATACCTGCAACATAGACTTTAACAAAATGGCTGCGGAAAGTTGCAGCAGCTGCGGAAAGTGACAAGATTCCGCAGCTAAATGAGCAATAATCTAAATCAAACAGCAGACACAAAACATAGTTAAAAACCATTTTAGATGCTCTTTTACAATTAATATGCAATGATATTGATGACTTAGAGGGTCCAGGTGAATGAAAAAGGTCTAGAAAGGTGTATAAGAAAGATGCAGATTTGAGACTCAAAATAACTACAACATAGAAAAATACATTAAACAATTTTCGACCTTCTCATAACACCATCCAAAGATTAAAAATACCTGGTTCATGATAAAACTTAATCATAACTAGGTCAAAAAATTAAATATTAATAAAATAATGATAATAATGACCAGAAATAATAATAATGAAATTTAATTTTTATCATTTCACATTTACCCTTTAATGTTTTAGTTCTGATTATTTTTTCCTTCGACCTTCTACAACTGATTATGGTTAATCTGGTGGATCGTTTCAAGTGTCGTCACTTCTAGGTGGGAGCTAAAACCTTTCTCTTTCATTTCATGGTTGCATTTTGTGATTTCATGCATGTTTTCTTGGTTTTTAAGGGTCCTAAGGCTCTAATTATTCTCCCTAGGACCAATGCACCCCTAGAAGGTTGAAAGGACTATTTATCTAGGATCATATGCACTAGGGACATCGTTGCAAAAAATTTCAAGATTGTATAAAAAAATTTCAAGTTTTTTTGCATGAAATGGTCTCTAATGAACCTCTTTGTGATGTTATAGGACTTCATTGGAATAAAATGGATTTGATATGGATCCATAAAATGACCCTACTACGATCATGGCATTAAGAGATTGTGGATTACTGAAATTCTTCTGGCTTCCTAGAACGAGGAAAAAGATGGATATACTAGAATATCGTGTGCATGCATGGGATTTTTAGGCTCAAGAATTCATATTAGGAGCACATATGCTCGAGATATAGGTTGAAGACATATGTTTCTTGATTGGTTTATCTAGGAGAGCTTCTCCCATCTCTTTCATAGGCATGAGAAGGGGTTGAGAGATAGTTAAATATTATGTCATCACTCATTATAGACCTTGAGCCCAATCAACCAAGGATGGGAATATCAACATAAAAGATGTGGTATGATTTCCTTTAATGAAAATCCTATTCATCATTGCTAGATTGGTTGGTAGTTCTACACTACACATGGCCAATAGGTCATACATGCAGTATGCTCTAGAATGTATAGAACCAACAATTTTCAACTGGAGTGAGGGAGCATTGGTCAACATGAAAGAGCAGTTGACTAAAGAAAAATATGGACGATTGAATAATTTTGGCTATGGTTCAATCATGATATCCTTCGCTTTAGAATGGATTCCATTACTATAGCCTCTACATATTCCACTCGAGCCCATTGATTTGAGATTTCCATGGATGAGGAGGTGGGTGGATCTCATATCCTAACATGCAGGTCTATCATCCATAAGCTTCTCACCATCCTTCTTTAGATGCTTGTGTAGGAAGCTCATTATTATAGAGGATTATCCATAAGAAGGGGTGGATTTTCGTGGAGACATTGGGCTCACGTTTCCTGATGGTGAGGGATGGGTTGTTATAGATAAGACATCTTGACCATTTTTTTTTTAAGTTTAATTTTTATTTTTTGTGTTTCTGATATATCTGAGACTGAACTAGCGGTTTGTACATGCAGATGTTGGACTCATTCGACCTATGGGTTCCTCATATCTCCAGCATACAAGAGACCCATAGTAAGTACTATCTCCAGCACAAGTTGTTGTAGCAGGACAAGATTTACTATAGGATCTCAATGTGACTGAGACTCTAGCATAGGTAAAGCATCATATGGAAGGGTTGACACATGGCATAGCCGAGATCAAGGTCGACCAACTTCCTATGAGACTACAGCGGCACACTATATGAGTTCCTGGTCACATTAGTCGACTACTACACAAGACAACCATGTTGTGGCATGTTACCATGAGCATTATTATTAGTCTACTAGGAGGCATATAACCATATTTTCAAGTATGTTTTTGATATGATAAGTTGTGTGGCCATATGTGTCTTAGGTCCAGATTTTCTAAATCCAAACTTTTATGTGTACACAATTATCTTCAATGTTTCTTTATGTTTCTATTTTCTCTTTCAATAGATGTGATGTGTATTGAAATTAATTTACATATGTCACAAATGTATATCTAAAAGAAGATTAGCTAATAAATCTGTAAATTTGTTTATATTTCTAGAAATTTGTTGATATTGGATGAAATGAAATTATATTTCTAAAAGCCAAGACCTTAAGAATATACGAAGCATAATTGGACTTCTAACTGAATATAAATTAGTCAGTTGTAGTACTACAAGTTGTGAGTCAAGTATGATGACGATATGGTGGGTATCATGTGAAATAGAATGAGACAATATTTCTATCTTTGCGGTATGCTCAACGATGTTTTTGGTAGAGCAACCAATACAAATCCCTTGTAGACTCACTAACTCACCATTTGGAGGAAATATAGACCATGATGTGGAGGATAGATTCTGAGTACTATGACTAGCACCATTAGCATAACTAACATATGGTTTAAGGGATGTCGACATTAGCAAACCAAATGTAAACAATATTAAAAGAAAATGAAGGAAACTATAAAGGGACACATTGCAAACATATTGACACAACTATATACAGCATGTACATAATGCACTACGCAAAAAATAAAGCATATTGTTTCTTAAGTTACAACCCATTTAAAGGTTGCGATAGTGGAACTCCATCAAAATCGAGCAACTCATAGGCCCCTTTAACAAAAACACACTTGAAAATATATGGACCTAACCACATGGGTTGGAACTTTCTTGTTCCTAATTTATCGAACTCTTGGTCATATAGCCAGACAAGGTCTCCTTCCAAAAAGACATGAGGCTTGAAACTCTTATCATATTATGCCTTGATACATTTCTCATGGGCGTCATTAGCCATGTCGACATCATGTCGAGTCTCATATAAGTGTGTCAGATGTAAGATATGTTCCTCTTCTATGAAAGTGGCAGGAAAAAGTTATACAACAAGTTTCATTGACATAATTTCACATTTAATCGGAATGATAGCTTCTAGACCATAAACCAATTGGAAAGGAGTAAATCTAATGGCATTCCTAACGGAGGTTCGATATTCCCACAAATAAACATAAAGAATCAAATTTTTGTCTGACCTATGGACCCCTTTCATACATTGAAGCATCGTCTTGAGAAATTTATTAATAGCCTCAACTTACATGTTTTCCTGAGGATAGTAGGGAGTGGAACTTTCATGGAAGAGTCCCAGCTTGGCAGTTAATTCAAACATCATGTGACTACGGAATTTTTTTCCATGGTATGTAACAATGGCTTGCATCACACCAAACCATTCAATGACATGTTTAAATAAAAATTAAGCAGTTGTTTCATCGGTATTGTTAAATGTAGGTATCGTCTCAACCCATTCGGTAAATTAATCTACCACTATAATGATATAACCATGCCCCCCGATCGAGTGAGGGTTACAAGTCATGAAATAGATGCCCCATTTTTCAAAATGATATGGTGATTACAGGATGCAAAGGAGCGGGCAGAGAATGGGTCTTACGGCTATAAATCTGGCATCCATGACACTTTTGGATAGCGAGAATACAATCACAGAATATGGTATCCAAAAGTAAACTACATGGAGGATATTTTGTGCAGTGGCATAACCAGATAAATGACAGCCACATGCCCCCAAGTGGCACTCATTTTGTACTTTCTTGGCCTCCTCATGGGTGAGGTACCTTCGAAAACCTATATCAATATTGCGGCGATAGAGGGTGTCACCAATGATGATGTAATTCTTGGCTTGATATTGAATATGTCAATGTTCGAAGCGAGAGGTATCAGACCAAAAAGTATCGGCATATATATATATAATAATGCCTCCATACCATGGATCAGATGATGAGATCATAAACAACAACTCGTATGGATTGGAATTTTCAGACATTGATTCTAAATCAATGGTGGAAGGTTGCATATAAACTCAGAAAAAACTAAGGATTTCTTTTACTTGGACTTGATGAATTCCAAATCAAAATCCTATAGGATGAAGATCCATTTGGAGTATTTTCCCCTATAAATTGAGGTGACAAAATATATGTCATAGGGTTTCAATATGAAATGACCAGAGTTTTACGAAGCAGGATATAGTGGCGAAATATTCAGAAAACTTGGACAGTTTCCAAAGCTAAATTTTCAACGTGGGTGTACTTGATCTCGATATCATTAAGATTAAAATCAAGTAATAGATAGGATGCCCAGTCCGTACACCATCCTCCTAAACCAATACCAATGAAATTTTAGGAACTGCAGTGGTGAGTTACAGGAAATAATCCCTCCAGTAATCTAGGGGGTATAACAAGGATGCTTGAATCAGTACATATTTCAAGGCATTAAACGCTTTCTTAGCAGCATCATCTAAATGGAAGGGAACCCCTTTCTTTAGCATATGAGTGAATCCTTTGGTTAATTCGGTGTAGTTAGGGACAAGACTTTGTAGAAAATTAGGCTTCCCTTGGAGTCTTTAAAGCTAAAGGATGGAAGAAGGAGCAGGCATATCGATGATCACCTGAAATTTCAAGGGATCGATACGAATTCCATGTTTTGAAACAACGAAACCGAGAATCCAACCATAACTAACACAAAACACACATTTGTGAGGATTGAGTCGAATATTATAATTTCTACATCATAAAAATATGACTCTACGATGCATCAGGTGATCAGTCCAACGTTTTGAGTGAGAAGTAAAATCATCCAAATATGGTTGCACGATATGTTTGATGTCGTTTTAGGCAGAATCCATTACCCTCTGAAACGTAGACCAAACATTCTTTAATACAAGAGGTAGTTTTCAGTAATCAAATGTGTCCTAGGGACATATAATTGCATTTTTAGGTTAGTCCACTGCGATAATTTTGATCTGATTGTAGTTGGAGAAACCATATATAAAAAAAAAAACATCTCAGAGCCAACATAGTCATCAAAAATCTAGACGATGAACGGGGTGGGGTAATTTCCATTTGGAGTAGCACAATTTACGTTTCAATAATAAACACACACACGAATTGTTCCCTTTTTCTTCATGACAAGAACAATATTTGACACCCAATTAATTAAAGGTACTGGGTAGATAAAACCAGTGCACAGAAGTTCCTCAGTTTTAATCGCAACAACCTTCTTGGGATGGCCCAGATGGAGGCACTGTCGAGCTGCCTTAGCATCAGGATAAGTTTTGATTTCATGCACCATAATGTTTGGATCGATACCTGGCATTTCTTGGTGATTTCATTCAAAATTCACCTGGGGAGCGTAGCAGTTGTAGTGGAGTTCAATTTTGAGAGGGCTAATGTAGCACTGGAGCAAATCCTTCAGACCATCTCTTTCCATCTCAACTATTTTGATTGTAGCAATATGTCAACCCCAATAATATATTATAATAAAAGTTGGTAATAATTATGTTCATCTTATTCTTGAATTGAATTTTTATATTTGCGTTATTTTACATGGTAATGTTCTGTTAAAAATGAAGGAAAATTTTATGTGGAGAATTTTGTTGAGTTAAATTCCAAAAAAATCCCAAAATTTTCAGTTTGGGATATTACAATTAGCTATTCTCCATACAAATTTATGATTTTTTTTGTATATTCTCTAATCTTTTACTTTTCACATAATTATTGGTTTTTATAATTTGTGTCTCTTTTTTTAAGTTACATTTTCTACTTCTTTTATAAGCATGTATTTCCTTTGCTTCATTTTTAAAATGATTCACTACTCCTCATACAAGTAATACTTTAATTCACAGATAAGCGTATATATTTGAAGTTCGGGTGCAACTACATGTGAGGAATTTTTTATTTTTATTTAAAACTATGGCTGTGATTGAATGTGGTTGGAATATGTGAAGAATATGCTTCGTCTTAGAGTTGGATGAGTGGCTGTGATGAAAAGGAGTGATATATGTTGTGAAAAGGAGTGCAAAAGGTTGGAAAGAAAATAGAAACTTTTGAATTAAAAATTAAATTTTAGAAGGTGGATGTCACTTGTCGGTTGTGTTGGAATGAAGTTGTGATTAATTTTCGAAAGCCAACTGCCAAGTTTAAGCGTTGGAATGTCGAATGTCATAACATTAATTTAAATATTTTAATGCTATGGGCAGAGGGCATAACAGTTACCTGCCTGAATTCCCTCACTTATTTAAAATCTAAAATTCCAATAACGTTCAGGGAATCTGAGGCATAAGAGTAGAAGGAAAATAAAGAAAATGAACTGGAGGATGAATCCAACATAAGAAGTGTGAATGGACCCATGGCTAGTAGAGAATAGAGGTAAAATACCTTACACTAAGTTGAATCCTAAATCCCAAGTGTGTAGTGGCTCGGGGTAGAGATGCAGTAGTGATTGGTCTCGTGGTTGGGTGGAGCATCACCCTCAAGTGTGACTTGTGTGAACTTCAATCGGAAAACAGATAAGTATTTAGATAAATTTTATTTTCTAATTAGGGACTCATATGACTAAAAGAAAAATAAAAATTGAATGATATGTAATCTTGAAAGTAAGTAGAAGGATGTGCTTGTTGTGACTAATGATTTTACAGAATATTGAGTTTGCAGTCATGATAAACATATACGAACATAGAGGAAGGAAAATAGTAACTAGAACGAAGAGCTAGTAGCTAATGGGACATTAGACCCAGAGGACAGATTAGCCTTCCATTTCGCTGGTAAAGGTTCGATAGAGGCAGTTCTTCCATGGGGAAGGGTTTTTACATTAGATTTGGAAAAAAACATAGTACAAAGGCAAGCCGAAAGGCTAAATTCCAGGAAAAAAAAATTTCTAACGTTGTTTAAAACATTTTGTCTGAAGATAGCAATACTCATAATAAACTTAAACTAGAAAGTAGAGACATACAAATATAAAGAAATTGAATGCAAGAATCATATAAAATAACATGTGACTATACAAATCATGGAAATGTTACCTAATATAAGACATGCCCGAATTGCGGGAATTATCTCATGAAATAACTATGATCCATTATCAAAACAATTACTATGCAAACAGTTGATTTAAACCCTACTGTATATTTCATGAACTGTATGGAACCATAAATATACACAGGAATTTTGATAACCATTAAAACAACACAGTAAATATGTGAACAACTACGACATTTATCCATTAGCCGACAAGAAGCAGAGAATCATCGTGGTCCCAAGTAATTGTGGGAAAACTATATAGTTAATAAAGAAATAATACCTGTGAGAACTTTGGCTCCTAAACCAAAACTTCACAGAAGTTTTGTTGAATTTAAAACCAAGACTTGGAAAAATGTATACAACAAATAACTTATTACATATATCCTTCAATAATTTCAAAAAATATAATTGTTACAGGGATGGTGCCGGACAGCTCAGGACTGCCTTCAATCATATGGAAGAAACGCTAAATAGTCAAGACCCTAAAGGTCCGAATCAACATATAAATATATTATGGGGATAACCTGGTAAAATCCTAATCATATTTAGAAAAATATTAACTAAACACCCATTCCTTAACCCCAATGACCAAGTTCATCAAGAACTGAGAGCAACCGGAATACCTGTGATGGAGAGGAGACAAAGTTAGGAGAATAATGAACCCCGTTGGTCGAATAAGTTGAGCACCAAGGTTATTGCATGGTAATACCTACCAAGTAGAGAAAATTATGTTAGACAAACCTCTAGATTGAAATAACCCAATAATATATAAACCCATCAGGAGTTCAAAACATAAAATTACATGTAATGGAGCGAAGCCGATGAGTTGAGCACCTACAAAGTAAACATCAACTATTAATGGCACCGAAGAAGGGGGTTCATCGAGAAAAAAGGTTACCATATAGTTAGGGTAGATTTGTTACCTCCTCCATTGTAATTTAGGTTGGAACCTCGAAGGAACAAATTGGGAACAAACTGGTTATCTGCAACAATAGCAAGTAATATGTTAATTCGAGTTAGAAGGAGGTAGGGATAAACACCAAAAGCTCATTAATGGATGGGATTACATGTTACAAGTTGTAGATGAAGTGCAGGTTTGCAGAGGCAGAAACCCTCCTTCTGCATGGTGAAAATGAAAAATTCAATTTCCCTCCTTGCCCAAGGGACAGTTACCCTAACGGCATCAATTGGAAGTCGTCAATTTAGCAAGTGGATTATGGATCGTCGATGTGGGGAGTCCTTCGAGGATGTTACCCATGTCTAAGGATACAGCGGGTTCGAGAACCCCTTGCTGTTGAAGGGGTGCAGTGATCATAAATTTGATGTAACCCTTGGTCCTGTCCACACTACCACCAAGTGCTAGATAATCATACAATACCTTTAAACATGTGTGATTATCAGGGAAAATTTTAAGAATGAAAATTTATTTTAAAGTTTAGAAACCTTGGTGAATCTTACTAGATTCTAATATAAAAATTATAAAAAAATTTGCGATATTTCTATAAAAATATTTAGGTTTATAATAATTTTATATTGCTATGTATACTTTTTTGGCGATTTTTCAGGTAAAATAATTTTATACTATAAAATTTGGGTGAATAGTTTTTGGAAAAAAATGGAAATTGGTGAATATTGCTTTTGGAAAAAACATGGAAAATTAGCCCACCTGCGTATATTAGCCCCTAAAATTTTCCCTAGTGATCATCAATATCAAATGCAATATTGGTGTTAATCATAACAAGCTACTTGTTATTAAACCAAAGACGAATGTGAATAAGTATTGTGATATTAATATTAGCATTAAATCCATCAATGCTATAATCATATGATATGTTATAAGTGCCTATATTAATGTAAGTGTAATCCAAGATAATATTTTTTTTATATGGTTTTTAATATGTTGGGTAATTACTTTTACATTTGATAATATGTTGAATACTTACCTAGGATAGATGTTACACCTATGGACATTATATTTTCTAATATTGGATCTTTGTCAATACATAAAATATTACCGTGAGCCCAGCCTAATTAAAAAAAAAATTATGTCTTGACATAGATCCAATAGAAAAAATTATTCGAATAATAATTTAATATTTGGGAAGATCGGATTTAGTTTAAATCTTATCATGATAAATAGAAACAATAAAAAAGTACTTAATTTTAGTAAAATCATTGAGTAAAACGTGTTTTCGAACTATTGAGAGGATCACACGTGTTTATAGTTGCAAAGGACACAAGGGACAACAGAAAAGATTTGAAGTCTTAATAAAGATCTAATGGAAGAAATGAGTGAGGTAAATTAAAAAAAATTGATCCATCAATATGATTGACAGAGACTATATATATTGCAATTAGACTTAACTAATTAGGCAAGCTTACAATATGCACTAATACTTTAGTAATGAGACACAAACTTTATAGCATATACTAAATTTCAGTATAGAAAAATGAACAGGAAGCGTCTTTAAATTATTAAAATCATGAAGTATGCAAAGGAGACCAGGGACAATGGAAGGGATTTTAAGTTTTGACACAGATCTAATAAAAAAAATGAGGGAGGGTAAATTAAGAGAAACTGATCCTATGGAAATTATATTTTTTATAAATCTGGCCTAGGTCATTTTTGTCTATAGTAAACCCTTTCCTCAAATAAAATTAAATGGCGGAGACAAAAATGAAACCCTAGTGATGAATAAAACCTAGATTGTTGCATTTCTAGAGAATAAGTTCATTGTGGAAGAGAAATCATGGTAGTGTTTTAGAAGTTTGGTGGAGAATTAGTTTTAGGAGATCTATGTAATGTAATTGGCGATGCAATTGGTATTTTGTAGCATTTATTAATGGCAGAAGTGCCCTCGGACACATAATTTTATTAATCAGGAAAAGAAATTACATCAAAAAATTGCAAGATTTTACACCCGTACACTCCAACACACCTGCAATCAGGAGAATGAGCTATATATAAGCTAAATGTCCTAACCTATTTTAGTTATGGATCACTTATTAAAATAAAAAGTGTCCATTTAAAATAAATATCATCATAAAAAATCTAATAACTTTTTTTCTATATTAGAGCCTAAGATACGACATTTTTCTAGATGTCATATCTTTTGCAACTAAATATATTTCTAAAGTTTTTCTAGTATTTTATTAAATATTCCAAATATTCCAAATATTATATTCTAATCTTTAAAATTTGTATTTTGGGATCATATAACATTCCCCCCTATGATCTAAATACAAGTTACAACAGATACCAAGTTCATCCCTGAACTTAGTAAATTTTATCCTGCTAAGTGGTTTTGTGAAGATATCAGAGATCTGATCTTCTGAAGGACAATAAATCAGCTTGATGACATCCTTTGCAATGAGTGATCTGATATGATAATACTTGCTTTCCACATTCTTTGTCTTTGAATGAAAAAATGGATTCTTGGCAAGCTTTATTGCTGATTGGTTATCAATGAATAACGATGTTGCTTCTGCTTGAGGAATTCCCAAGTCCTGTAAAAATCTGCGCAACCAAACAATCTCACATGTTGCTTCCCAAGTTGATATGTATTCAGCTTCTGCTAAAGAAGTGTAGCTTGCTTCTTGCAACTCCAAGACACTACAACTGGCCCCATTTTCATTAAATAACCTGAGGTTGATTCCCTATCATCAATACTTCCAACAAAGTTGACATCTGAAAATCCACCAAGTACAAAGTTTTTAGTCTTTTTGTAAGGAAGACCAAAATATTTTGTTCCTTGGATATAACAAAGAACTATTTTGGCTGCATTCCAGTGGTTGTCTCGTGGTTCCTGCATAAAGCATGAAATAATACTGATGGCATAAGAAAGATTCGGTTGAGTGGTTTTCAGATAAATTAGGCTGCCAATCAATTGTCTATAAGTAGTGCTATCCACCATTTCCCCCCCTTCAAATTTTGAAAGTTTCGAGTTTTGTTCCATGGGGGTAAGAACAGGCTTGCAATCCTACATTCCAAATCATTGAAGAACCTCTGTTGCATACTTACTTTGAGAAATGAAAATGTGATGTGTACATTGGAATACTTCAACTCCAATATATTAGTGAAGTAGTCACAAATCTATCATCTTAAAACCTGCATGTAACTCCTTTCTCACCTGTATAATATGATCATCATTGTTGCCAGTGATGATCAAATCATCTACATACATAACAAGAATCACCATATTTTTACCTTGTTGGCGTATATACAAGGTATCATGAGATTCACTTCATTGAAATCCAACCTTCTGAAGGTATTCGTCCATTTTGGCATACCAAGCTTGTGGAGCTTGTTTTAACCCATATAAAGCCTTTATCAGTTTGCAAACTTTATGTTCTTGTCCTTCAATTTCAAAATCTGGTGGTTGTGTCTTATACACTTCTTCATGTAAATCTCTGTTGAGAAAAGCACTTTTTACATCCATCTGATAAACTTTCCATCCTTTCTAGGCTGCTAATGCAAGTGTTAATAAGATGGTATTCCATTTAGCCATGGGAGAAAATGTTTCCTCATAATCAATCCCTTCCTGTTGTGGAAAACCCTTAGCAACAATTCTTTCTTTGTACTTTTCGATATCTCCATGTTTCTTGTACTTAATTTAGTAAACCCATTTTCATCCAATGGGTTTAAAATTGTGAGGACAATCAACAAGTTTCCAAGCATTGTTTTCGAGAATTGTCTAATATTTATCAAACCTATCTTGTTTCCATTATTTATGTTGTAGTTCCTCCTTTTATGTAGAGGGTTCAGTAAAATCATTTGTTATCAAGGCAAAATTTCCTTCACTTGTATGTGACCCCCTGTTCCTGTTTTATTCTGCTCATCGGGCCTTACATCTTTCAAAAGTTGAAGTGCCCATTTTGGAAATTGATGTTCACTTGTTTGAGATTCTGAAAAATCACCATCATTATAAAGAGGGTTGATGTAAACATATGTTTGTTGATCAACTGCAGATGATGGGGGCAAAGATTTACTGTCAGAAGAACTGTTACTGATAGGAAGTTCGGAGGAACTTCCAGAAGACCCAGACGGTGCTGGTGATGTAGATGGACCAGATGAATTATCTTTAGATGAAGGAAAAAAAAGTTCATACCAATTTTTTGAATTTGGTTGAATTTGTATATTTCCTTTTCTTTTATCAACTTTTGTTTCTAAATTTTGAAGAAGACTTTCTATTTCTTCAGCACTCTTACTCCCAGTTTCATCAAAAATCACATCCATGATCACAATAAATTTTCCATTGGAAAAATTTTGGTATCCTTTCTTCTCATCAGAATACCCAATCATTGTGCACTTCAAGCTTCGTGAGTCAATCTTAGTTCGTTTTTCTTTCGGAACTAAGGCATAACATACTGATCCAAAAAATTTGAGGTGTTTAACTCGAGGTTTGAAACCAAACCATGCTTCATAAGATTTGATTCCGTCTGAAGAAGAAATTGGTGATATCTTCCTTAAGTAAACAGCTGTATGAATTTCCTCTGCCCAATATATAGGCCTTAACTTTTTGAAAGTGATCATTAACCTTGCCATTCCTAACAAGGCGTGGTTCATTCTTTCTACTACTCCATTTTGCTATGGAGTGTTGACATTCGTAATATGTCGTCTTATGTTATTATCCATGCAATACATTTTGAATTCATTAGAAGTGAATTCCCCTCCATTGTCTGTTCAAAGAGTGCCAATATTCTCCTTGACTTCATTTTCAATAATTTGGCGAAAAGTTTTAAAATTTTCAAATGCGTCTACCCTTTGCTTCAAAAAATATACCCAAGTCATCCTGCTAAAATCATCAACAAAGAGTAAGAAATATTTGTATCCTCCTAGCGAAGTTTGTAAGGGTCCACAAATATCACTATTAACCAATAGAAAATGCCCGTTTGCTCGCCATGAACTTGTCGGAAAAGTCTCTCAATGTTTTTTTCCATAAATGCAAGCTTCACATTTTGCATTTTCCATTTTGAAGGTTGGAGGTCCCTTAACCATTCCTTGTTTTTTCAATTGAGAGAGACTTTAAAAGTTTATATGTCCATATCTGACATGCCACAATCTTATAAGTGAAATGTATGTACTTGTTGCTCCTGCAAAGTAAGAATTCCTTGGAATAACTGTCCCTTTCATCCGTAACAGTTTTGCATCTTCATAACCTATCATTATTGTTTTCATTTTATGTTTGACTGAGTTAATGTTAACTAAGCCATCCTCCATAATCACCAGATGTCCTTCTTGTCGAATCGTGACTAAAGATAGAAAAAATTGCTTAAATGTTGGTACATACCATACATTTGAAATCATTTTTTCTCCAATGCCAGGTAGAAAAAAATTAACTACACATTTTCCATAAGGAGTATGTTTTGTTTTATCAGCAATATAGATTGAATGGAGATGGCATTGTTGGAAGTTCCAAAAGAAGTCATGTCGAAAAGTTATGTGTTGAGTTGCTCTTGTATCCAAAATCCATGCATCTTCATATTCACTTCTAATAAAGGTTGAAACCTGTAAAGCTGTTGATTCTGAACTATTTGTGAAGACATATTTTGAACCATCATGATCATCTTGATCATTTTCAAACTGTGCAGTGTTTTGATGAAACTTTGGAATTTTGTCAATGGAAGTTCTACAATCCTCAACAAAATGACCAACTTTGTTATATCTTCTATAAAAAAAAAATTGACTTAAATCTCTGCCTCTGCATTGATATTGTCCTCTGCCTCTACTTTGACCTATGTTCTGAGTTTGTCATCTGCCTGGACTTTGTCTTCTTCCTTGATTATAACCTCTCCCTTTATTGTTTCCTCTGCTTTGAAAATTTCTCCTGCCTGAAATGTAGCCTCTGTTGAAATTGTTTCCTCTACTTTGACTATGACCTCGACCTTGTACACTATGTGTTGCTTGAATTTTATTGAAGAGTCCCCGTCCTCTGCTTCTCGAACTATCAGTTGAGGATTTACTTGTGCTAGCCTCTATGAAGAGGACATCTTCCCCAATCTGTTTCCTCTTCCCAAAAATTTTGTCATGTTAGGCTAACATATCACTTAACTCATCAAACTTGATCTTCTCTAATTTTCCAGTTACTTGCAAAGTTTCCAGAAAAAGTGTGTAAGAAGATGGCAATCCAGTAATTGAAATTGTAGTCAAGAAACTTTCATCGACAGTCAGAAAACCTGCATTTATTATTTCTCTCTTGATGTTTTTAAGTCGTGAAATATATTCAAGAATATCACCTGCTTCAGTTAATTTTTTTTTGAGCAATTTTAATTGAAGATGAACCGTTTTTTATTCAGGTTGTGTATCAAATAGATATTTGAATGTATGCAAAGCAGTCCATGAATCTGAGGCATTTTCAATATGAATATACATCTCATTGTTAACTGAAGACTTTATAAGAGCTAGTGCCTCGGCATTTTTGACTTCCGATTTTGCAAGTAAAGTTGCATCTGTTAGTTTATTAGGCTTAATATCTCCATCACATATGTCATGCCATAGTTCATTATATATTAGACTGTTTTCAATGAGACGTTTCCATGTCTTGTATGATTTTTCACCTTCAAGCTTATCAGAATCAGAAAACAAATTAACTAACTTCGACATTGTAGTGTTGAATCTTCGCACAAAAAAAAATCAAGCACAAAAACATCAAGATGAGAAACACTCCACATGCAAAACACCATGCAAAAACGATCTATCGATACTTGGCCTTGACCCTCGTATAGTCGTTGGAAGAGAAAAATGACTGAGCTTTGCACTTGGCTCTAGTCAATTTCTCTGAGATTTTACAATGTAACTTTCAAAATTTGACTGGTTTACAATTCCCTTACAAAGTTTTTTCTTCAAAAAGTACTCTAACCTTTCAAAATTTCACTGGTTTACAATTCCCTTACAAAGTTTTTTCTTCAAAAAGTACTCTAACCTCCCTCTCAAATATCACTCTTATCTCTCCAAATAAAAAAATTACAGATAAAATCTCCTTATTACTCCAAAAATTACAATTTCACTGCTCCAAAAATTTACAAATAAACCCTCACACCTTATTTCTCCAAAAATATTACAAATAATATAATTACACCTTATCACTTTATTAAAAGACTTTAATAATTTTTATAATTTGTTTTAAACTCTCATTTAAAATAATTTTATGACATTCTATTAAAAAAAAAATTGAATTAAAAAGAGAATGGTTGGAAAGAATTTATGGCCTTCAAAGGGTGTTGACCCATAATAATGGCACATTCATTCACCACTTCCACCAAGCTATTTCTGAACCCTTCTTGATATAATAAAATTTCTCATTTAATGTGCTATCAGTGGGAAGGCTTGGGATCTTGTTATTGAGCAAAGGATGATATTTTCAAGGCAAAATGACTTTGGGAAAGAGGCCCATGAACTTGAACGAGCACACTTCATGGTTCGCATACAGCAGACACAAAAACGTTCAGTGGAAGGAGCAACATTATTGAACTCAATCAAATGGTGGAGGAGGCTACGAAACGTGTTGAGAATCGGTTGTAAGGAAGGACTTAGATATAGACGCAATTCAGCAAGTCTACATGGTTTGAATCAAATGGCGAGGAGACTAAGAGACGTGCTGAGAATCGGTTGTTCAAAACAGAGTCTACGAAATGGTGAAAACCAATACACGTCCAGCTCGCAATCAACGTTCTGCAATCAAGGATGGCTGGAAATTGTCCTCACGCTGGCTGGAAACATTCCTCAATGCAATTATTCACATTCCCATGTTGGCTAATTCTGGCTCTCATGTAAATGAGAGCCAGAATTAGCCAACATGGGAATGTGAATAATTGCATTGAGGAATGTTTCCAGCCAGCGTGAGGACAATTTCCAGCCATCCTTGATTGCAGAACGTTGATTAGCAAACATTCCCATGTTGGCTAATTCTACTTATCATCTTTCTCACTTAGTTGTTGTTGCAAGTTGTAAACTGATGGATTGATGGGCTAATTCCAGCTGGAATGTAAACACAGAGACTTGGGAAGGAAATGGATACACAGAATAGCAATATGTGAAGAGTTAAGAAATGAAAGTGAGTGATTTCGGCGTGAGAGAGATGCATTTGAAGAGAAAATAGAAGAGGCGCATGAGAAAAGGGAATTGGCAGAAAATCAAGCCACTAAAGCTGAAATACGTGAAAGAATAGCACAGCCTCGCTTAGAAAAATCCTTGCAAGTATCTTCAATGACCAATTTTGAGAGAAAACAGAATGGTTATTTGGAAGAAATGCTTCCAAACTACATTAACAATGAACGTGGAGTTACTTTGTGTAGTAAGCAGTAGACACAAAGGAGGGGAAATTTTGATAATAACAGAATATTTTTTATCATAAAAAAAAAAAATTGATTTTCAGATTTTAAAATATCCAAAATCAATAATAATAATTAAATTTCTTTTCCTTAAAAAAAAAAATTACATACCAATCAATACACAAATTGATGGAGCTTTTCAAAAGCCAGGAGAGCTAGAATCTCCTCTTCACATCCATTGCATCACGAGTGCTTTGATACCATAATAATGGTAGAAGTGTCCTCAGACACATAATTTTATTAATTAGGAAAATAAATTACATTAAAAAATTGCGATAGTTTACACTTGTACACTCCAACACACTTGCAATCACGAGAATGAGCTATATATAAGCTAAATGTCCTAACCTATTTTAGTTATGGATCACTTATTAAAATAACAAGTGTCCATTTACAATAAATATTATCTTAACAAATCTACTAACTTTTTTTCTATATTAGAGACTTAAATACTACATTTTTCTAAATGTCATTTTTTTGCAACTAAATTTATTTCTAAATTCTTTTTAATATTTTATTAAATATTCCAAATATTTAAATATTCTATTTTAACTTTTAAACTTTATATTTTTAGATCATCTAACATTGATAAAATGATTTTACATTGATTATTTAATAATATTATTAAATAAATGTTATTATAAAAATAAATTTAATAAAATTTATTTAAACTATTATTATACTATTTATAAATTGTACTTTATTTATTAAAATTAAAGGTAACCTTTATGAAGAGAATAATACAAATAAACTAAAGTGAAGCTTGAAATGGAATATGAAGATTGAGAATTTATCCCTAAAAACAAAAAGTCCTTAAAATTATTATAATTAAAGTTAATGGAATATCTATATATATATATATATATATATATATCAAGTGGAATAGTGGCATTTTTTGAAATGGTGGAAGAGTTTGAGGTTGTGAATAAAATAAATATATTTATGAAATATATAATTTAGATTTAGGAATTAGCTTTGTCTTAATAATCGTTAAACTTATTATAATTAAAGTTAATGGAAAATATATATATCAAGTAGAATAGTGGCATCTTTTGAAATGGTGGAAGAGTTTGAGGTTGTGAATAAAAAAAATATATTTATGAAATATATGAGATTTAGGAATTAGCTTTATTTTAATAATATTAGGTATTTTTCTTTAATAAATATGTTAATTTATTTTAATATTTGTATTAAAAGAAGTTTTACAATATATAAGTTTTACAGTATTTTTAATGTTTATATTATTATTATTATATAACATTGATATTAATTATTATAATTTTAATATAAAAATAATAATATTAATAAATATTATTATTAATAATAACCATAATAACATTCAAATTAGTATTAAAAATAATATTATCAATAATGTTTATTTTTGTATTTAATATTATCTCTTGGGTTCATAATCTTTTGGGATTTTAATATTAATCTTTTTAGTTTATTATTTTTTGGGTTTATATACCTTGGGTTTATAATATTAATTCATTGGGTTTAATATTATTTCTGTGGGTTTATAATACCTTGCCATTTTCAAATTAATCTCTTTGATTTATACTATAGTCTTCATATCCCTTGGGTTTATCAATCCCTTGGTCGAACGTCGCATTGTGACAAAGATGATCTCAATATGAAAATCAAACATGGTCAACCACAACCAACCATTTTTCAGCATTGCATTGTGCCAAAGGTTGTCGCAATATGAAAATAAATTGCGGCCAACCATAGTCCAATGCCAGATTATAGGAAAGGATGTGTCAATGTGAAAATTATTTGTGGTCAACCATGGTCTGCCATGTTTATTTTAGGGTTCATATACCTTGGGTTTATAATACCTTTATTAATATGAAAATCAATCATGGTAATCCATAGTCAACCATGGTCCAATGTCGCATTGTGACAAATATTGTCTCAATATGAAAATCAACAATGATCAACCATGGTTCAATGTCAGATTGTGACAAATATTTTCTTGACATTACAATAAATTATGGTAAACCATGGTCAATAATTGTGGTCGCATTATGACAAATATTGTCTCTTGGTCCAATGTCACATCATGAAAACAATGGTCATCCATGGTCTAATGTCACATTGGGACAAAGATTGTCTCAATATGAAAATCAACCATGGCCAACCATTGTTCAATGTCGCATTGTGCCCAACGTTGTCTCAATATGAACATAAATCATGGTTAACTATAGTCCAACATCACATTGTGACATAGATTTTGTCAATATGAAAATCATCCATGGTCAACCATAGTCAACCATGTTTATTTTAGCTTTTATAATATTTACCTTAGTGTTTCCATACCTTGAATTTAAAACTTATCCCTTGGGTTTTCTATTATTCCCTTGGGTTTACAATTTCTTACGTTTTTAATATTAATCCCTTGGGTTTTTAAAATGGTCAACCATGTATATTAAAAATTTTACGGTCACATTGGGACAAAGATTGTCTCTTGGTCAGATGTTGCATTTAGACAACTATGGACAACCATGGTCAACTATGATCCAACATCGCATTATGACAAATATTGTTTCAATATGAAAATCAAGCATGGTCAACTATAGTCCAACGTTGCATTCTGAGAAAGATTCTGTCAATATGAAAACCATATGTGATCAACCATGGACAACAATGTTTATTTCAGGGTTTATAATATTTATATTTTGGTTTTTATACCTTGTGTTTATAATAGGTTTTTCTCAATAAAGAAATCAATCATGATCAACCATTGTCAACCATGGTCCAATGTCGCATTATGACAAAGATTGTCTCAATATGAAAATCAACCATGGTCCAACGTCGCATTATGACAAATATTGTCTCGACATTACAATCAATCACAGTCAAACATGGTCAATAACCACGACCACATTGTGACAAATATTGTCTCATGATCCAACATCAGATTTTGTCAACCATGGTGCAACGTCGCATTGTGACAAAGATTGTGTCAATATGAAAATCAACGATGGTCAAACATGGCCAACTATTTTCCAATGTCGCATTGTGACAATGATTGTGTGAATATGAAAACAATTCGTGCTCAATAATGGTTGTCCATGTTTATTTTAGGGTTTATAATAGTTATCTTAGGGTTTATATACCTTCGATTTATAATATTTATCCCTTGGGTTTAATATTATTCCCTTGGGTTTATAATTCCTTTGGCTTTAAATATTAATCCTTTGGGGTTATAATATTTATCTTAGGGTTTATATGCCTTGGGTTTATAATATTAATCTGTTGGGACTAATATTATTCCGTTGGGTTTATAATAACTTGGGGTTTTAGAATTAATCCCTTTGTTTTATACTATCAATCCCTTTGGTTTTTCAATTGAAGCGTTCATATCCCTTGCGTTTATCAATCCCTTGGTCAGACGTCGCATTGTGACAAAGATTGCCTCAATATGAAAATCAACCATAGTCAATTGTGGCCAACCATTGTCTAATGTCGCATTGTGCCAAAGGTTATCTCAATATGAAAATCAATCGCATTCTAACAAAAATCATAATATTATTAATAATATTTATTAATTTAAAGAAATATTATTTAATAAATAAATATTTATTATTGTTAGTTATTATAAATAATAATGTCTTTCAGATTAATCACATCATTAATATTTGGTCGACATTTCAAACCAACTACAAGACGTTAACCACATAACTTGGTTCGAAACGTCGATAAAATCCTAATGATGTGATTAATTTGAAAGACATTATTATTTACAATATAAATCACAAAAGTCTAAGTTTTAAAATTATTATTATAATATTTTTAATTAATTAATTAATAATAATTTAATTATTATAAATATTTATAATTAATAGTTATTATTGTTAATTAATTAATTGTTTTTCTTATGAAATAGTAATTACTATTAATAATTTATTAATTAATAATAATAAAAATTAATTAATTTTATATATTACTAATAAAAACTAAGTTTTATTTATTTATTATTAATTACAATAAATTATTATTATTATTATTTAATTTTATTTATTAATAATAAGTTTTATATTTGTTTAATTTTATTTATTTATTATTAATTACAATTAATTGTATTAATTATTATATTTATTTTTATTTATGTATTATTATTATTTTTCCCGCAGAAAAAAATCGGTAACTTTTTATTTATAAAAATGAAAAGTTACACATAGCATATGCATTTAAGCATTTTCAGAAATTGCCCATTGGGCTCATGTGCTTTGGCACACAATGCATCGTAGCAAGGCTTGCTTGCATTCAGAAAGAATGAAAGAAAGAGAAAGAGAAAAAGGAAGAGAGCGAGAGACAAAAAAACTAGAAGCTACTAGAACGTGGGAAAGGTGTCCCACAAATCAGGTTTTTCTGCCTTTCTTCTTCTCAACCTTGCGCCATTCGCCCTGGGAAGGGACACAAGTGGCAAGGACAATCTGGTTTTCTGCAATATGAGTTCCTGTATCCTTGTCCGAATCTGAAGTTTCTGAAGTATGATGTCTTTTAATCCCTCCGCTGCTCATGTCCTCGACGTTCCTGTCTGATTGTTTCGACTGATGGAGTGGGTCCATGAGTGCGATCTTGTCCTCTGTTTGTATCTCTGGTTCCTATGTGGGCTGCTTACTTTCTGGAGGAACTAATTCCTCTTCTTCTTCTGACTCGTCCTCCTCAGAGTCAAAATTATGTATTATTATTATTAAATAAGAGTTATTATTAATTATTATTATTATTTTTAATTATTAATATGTTATTAAATTATTTTTTTAATAAATTATTATCATTATTATTTAGAGTAATTATTATTTAATATTAATTATTATTATTATTATTATTAATTTATTTATTTATTAGATATCATTTTTGGGATTCATTCATTTATGACCATTTCCATGAGAGGTAGTCGTAAGTGACTAATTTCTCATGATTTTTTAATATTCCACTTAGCACTCATTGCATCGGGTGATGCTCACAGGGGTGAAGAAGTGGGATTGAAACTAGTGAAATGAATCACATAACATCAATTATCACTTCCGGGGCTTGCACCTGGTAACCAAAACTTCCTGGGAGGTCACGTGGGATTGAAACTAGTGAAATGAATCACATAGCATCAATCATCACTTCTGGGGCTTGCACCCAGTAACCAAGACTTCTCGGGAGGTCACTCATCCCAGAAATCCTTTGGCTCAAGCACGCTTAACTGTGGAGTTTTTGCCACAATCAAGCCCACTTAACTTGCTACCCCATTTGTAAAACCTTAACAAGTATTGTGCCTCATGAGCCATTCAATTAGAGCTCCCTTTACTCTTTGTATTTTAAGTATGAGGGGCTTCTGCAGTGCATTATATTAGATATCATTTTTGGGATTCAACTATGTTAAGTAAGTCATTCATCTATGACCATTTCCATGAGAGGTAGACGTAAGTGAGTAATTTCTCATGATTTTTGAATAGTCCACTTAGCACTCATTACATCAGGTGATGCTCACAGGGGTGAAGAAGTGGGATTGAAACTAGTGAAATGAATCACATAGCATCAATCATCACTTCTGGGGCTTGCACCAGGTAACCAAGACTTCCCGGGAAGTCACCCATCCCAAGACTCCTTTGGCTCAAGCGCACTTAACTGTATTAATGAAAAAGAGTTTTCATATCAAACTGATGTATGGGTTGATCAATGAAATGGCATATATCTAATCCATGTGGAGGAAAATAATGGAAGCATTGGGATTTACTGCTATGGTAGAAAGCAATGGAAGCTTTTGGTTCCACGAGTTGATGCGCGATATAGAGATGTCCATCACTACCACTTCGATCTTGGGGTACTTGAGAGTGAACATGGCCATAAACATTTAACTCACCAATACTTCTTTAAAAAACCATTTAACTAATGAAAATAGCTTCCATTTAACTTGAAACGAATTCTTGACAACCACCATATTTCACCCCTACAATAATAAGCCAAATATTTTGAGCCAAAATGAAGACTTGGGTAGACCATATCCAACTTATTCATAAAACACATGTCAAAGTAAACTAAGTTTCACATTGTGGGTTTTATCCACCTTAGCATTAAAATATGATTTATGCATGTGCGTTGTTTGGCAGATTGTGATCTCGAGGAAACCTAGAATGTTTCAGTGATAATGGCATTGGTTCAAAATGTGGTGACCTCTCTCCTTAAGATGATATCATTAACCAAATTATTTTAAGGTGAAAAACACATTTATATAAAAAACACCAATTCCATGATAATGCAAAGATATATTAAGGGAAAACCTTCTACTAATGCAATTTTTTATCCACTTTCAAGGTGACAATCACATTTATATGAAAACATTATTTCAATGATAATGTAGAGACACATTAAAGGCATCCCTTGTACCAATGTAGTTTTCTTACAATGATGACCATCTTCCATTTGCAGATATTGAGATTGATAATATTTATCTCATTTTCTTTGATCTCTTATATAACAATAGTCCGAGTTGGAGGCATTGTCTATTTTTGAGTATAGGATGAAGGTACAAGAATCACCCTTGTTTGGTAGGTGACAACCTGTATTGTTGGTATCATTATCAAATTTGTCCACTATAGACTTCAAATCATTGGCTTCACTTTTCAAATTTTTAGACATATTTTCCATCACAAGATCCTCTTTCTCAACATTTCCTTTTTCCCATTACATTTTTCATCTGCTTTAGATCCCTTAATGAAAGTTTCACAACCCTCTTCACCTTCTAAATATTTTGTATGTATGATAGCCAGTCATGCTTTCAATGACATCCTGCCTATCCAATCCACATCAAGAGTTGTATTTTTTCTAGGGTTTTTCACCCATGTTGAATTGATTGAACCACTTTGAAAGAATCTTGAAAAGGAAGAGAATTTTATAAAAATCCTTCTATTGGGAATGAATAAATTCATAGGTAGATAAGACACCAATACCTAGAGAATAGGTTTAAGTTATTTCTTGACTCTAAAGAAATAGTTTGTGTTTCAGTATGTGCCTTGCTCCATATTTAAGCCTCTTTGGGTATGTAATCAGAATATACCTTAAGATACATTGCTTACAAAAATGTAAAATATCAATTACAAATATGCAAAAATTATAGCACAACGTAGGAAAGGGTCCCAATGCACAAGCAAAACTCATTAAAAATATTATGTTTTTTAGACCTGCAATTTTAAAATCTATCTAGGATCATTTTTATAGTACATTATAATACATATTTACATATGTTTAGAATATTTAATCAGTAAAACAGTTAGAAAGTTTCAACAATAAAAAGAAATTCAAGGAAAATGTGGTAAGACAAAGTGAGCTACCATGCAATGGTTGCGAGAGCTCCTCTCATTGCAGTTAGTACTCTTCATAATGAAAAAAGAAGTAAGAAAAATTGAGATACCATGCAATGGCTATGAGAGCTCCTCTTCACAACGCACTTTTTCTCCACAATTTTCATTTCTTGAATAATTTCCTTTGATTTCTTCCCACCTACTGAACATGCATTTTTAACCTTTCGAACCCACACCTCCAATCCCATCTGCAATGCAGCAACAAGCAATCTCACCCTGAATCTTAAAAGAAAAATTATAGAAAAATAAAATCAATGAAAATGATCCAGGCGGATATCAGTGGCCACCCACGTATTCCATTTGGACCCGCACCATCAATTCTTGCAGCTTTTCACATTCAACACAACTTACTATTTTTAGCAGTTTTTCGAGTCCTACACTCCCGGAGCCGTTTTGGGGCCTTAATGATCTAGGTGGATATTGGTGGCCACCCACCTATTCCATTTTAACCCCCACCATCAGTTCTTTTAGTTTTTTAAGTTGCAGCACAACCTACTATTTTTAGCAGTTTTTTGGGTCTTGAACTTCTGAAGCCGTTTTGAGGCCCTAAACGATGTTTTTTGGGAAAACCGGGAGCAACATGGGCCTATAGATGAATTTTTCTCACAACAAAAGTTTTACTCCTTGGATGGATCTTTCTAATGAGGTATGATACGCATCAAACGGATATCGTACGCCGAAGTTACGTCCTTGGGAAATTGAAACACCAATTTACCCAAACGGGGCCCATAGTTTTGGCGCTTCATCTCTTAGGGTTAGGTTTTTGGATGTTTAGAGTTCACCATTATTTATCAATAATAAATAGGCCCTCGAGTCTCATTGTAACACAGTTCAGAGGTCTAGAGCCGCCACATCTCTTCTCAGAGATACGCTACCAACACCCTAGCTATTTTTATTTCCATTATGTCTGTAAGCATATTTCAGTCATTCTTTTATTAATAAAATGAAGCATTATTTCCACTGCATCTCTATGCTTATGGTTATATGTGTATTATGTTGCGTTCCTACATAAATCTAAATCAATGGTATCATAGGGGTCTGCTCTTTCTATGTTTTTCTTTGCATGTCCCCAACATGGTCAGGGTATAAGGAGTTAGGGCTCGATCTGGTTGAACCCATGCAAGATCAACCTTGCAAACTTTGACGACCTCCCATGGCAGAAGAAAATCTGAGATGAGGGAGCAGAATATCCTATCAAAATATTGCTCGAGGAGGCCCTTGAGAAATAAAGGATTGTGATGATGGATAACTTTGCTCAGATCCTTCAACGACTACCCACCTACAACGCATCTGCATCCAAAAACCACTCTAGAGGTGCCAATCCCTTCAAGTTACAGGTAAACTTTGAAATTCCTGTATTTGAAGGCCAAATAGATGCAGACATCATAGATAGATGGTTAAATTTTCTGGAAGGGTATTTCTCAGTCCAACAAATTAAAATAATAATAAGAATAATTTTATATCATAATTAAAATTTTGTTATAGTTGAAGTATTCTTTAATGGGTTTTTACTTTGAATTAACTTAGGATGACAAAAATAAATAAAAATAACCAATTTGATTGGAAATTTTAGATGGCATTATCTAAATGGTATAAGTATGTACTAGAAATTACACCACATGTTGCAAAAGAAACGTCAAAAGGCATAGCATATCAAAGGATAATATAGATGAAGAAGATGTGATATATTATGTGATCGAGATATTGGCTACTCATGAATTGTTTACTTTGCAACATAAATTATTTCCTCTAACAAAAGTAATAAATAAACTTAGATTTATGATTTATTTACATTATTACTATGAACTAAAACGTATTCAAACTTCTAGAGATGTTCTACCAAATAATTTTCCAAGACTAACATAATTTGTGAATCAATTTGAAGTAATATATGTTGAATGAAACATTTCTTAGAGGTCAATAACAAAAATAAAAGTGAAATTAGGCATAATGCTACATATCCAACTCATAATAGAAATTGCACTTGCTTGTTTGGCTTAAATTCTTCCCTTGTAAAAGGAATTAAACGAAAAATTAATGGACAAAACCTTGCAAAAAGACTCTATAAATCCATTGCTCAGAGCCAATGTCTTATTATACCATTCATTATTCTCAGCCCAAAGGTCACTGAATTTATCTAGAAAGTGAAGCTTGTAGGTACTTGTGAGGGGTTCAAAGAAACTAGTGTCCATCTTGTTTGTGGAAATATACACATGTCTGCTCCTTATGTATGCATAAAAAGCTAAATCTTAAATCAAACTTTCAGTTTTTTTTTTCAAATGAGTTGGATGAGCTTAACATTAAATAGCTACAAAATTAAAAATAGAGAATTCACAAAGCTACTTTGCCAAAATTTAACTTGAAATAAATTCTGGACAACCACCATATTTCACCCCGACAATAATAAGCCAAATATTTCGAGCCAAAATGAAGACTTGGGTAGACCATATCCAACTTATTCATAAAACACATGTCAAAGTAAACTAAGTTTCACATTGTGGGTTTTATCCACCTTAGCATTAAGACATGATTTATGCACGTTCGTTGTCTGGCAGATTGTGACCTCGAGGCAACCTAGAATGTTTCAATGATAATGGCATTGGTTCAAAACATGGTGACCTCTCTCCTTAAGATGATATCATTAACCAAATTCTTTTAAGGTGAAAAACAAATTTATATAAAAACACCAATTCCATGATATTGCAAAGATATATTAAGGGCAAGCCTTGTACTAATGCAATTTTTTATCCACTTTCAAGGAGATAAGATATCACATTATTTCAATGATAATGTAGAGACACATTAAAGGCATTCCTTGTACCAATGTGGTTCTCTTATAATGATCACCATCTTCGATTCGTAGATATTAAGATTGATAATATTTACCTTATTTTCTTGGATCTCTTATATAACAATAGTCTGAGTTGGAGGCATTGTCTATTTCTTAGTATAGGATTAAGGTACAAGAATCACCCTTTTTTGGTAGGTGACAACCTATATTGTTGGTATATTTATCAAATTTTTCCACTATAGACTTCAAATCATTGGCTTCTCTTTTCAAATTTTCAGACATATTTTTCCATCAAAGGATCCTCTTTCTCAACATTTCCCTTTTTCCATTACCTTTTTCATCTACTTTAGATCCCTTAATGAAAGTTTCACAATCCCCTTCACCTTCTAAAGACTTTTTAGGTATGATAGGCAACCATGCTTTCAATGACATCCCGCCTATCCAATCCACATCAAGAGTTGTATTTTTTCTAGGGTTTTTCACCCATGTTGAATTGATTCAACCACTTCGAAAGAATCTTAAAAAGGAAGAGAATTTTACAAAAATCCTCATATTGGAAATGAATAAATGCATAGGTAGATAAGACAAAAATACCTAGAGAATAAGTTCAGTATGTGCCTTGCTCCATATTTAAGCCTCTTTGGGTATGTAATCATAATATACCTTAAGATACGTTGCTTACAAAAATGTAAAATATCAATTACAAATATGCAAAAATTGTAGAACAATGCAGGAACGGATCCCAATGCACAAGAAAACCTCATTACAAATATTATGTTTTGTAGACCCGCAATTTTAAAATCTATCTAGGATCATTTTTATAGTACGTTATAATACCATGCAATGGTTGTGAGAGCTCCTCTCGTTGCAATTGGTACTCTTTATAATGAGAAAATAAGTAAGAAAATTTGAGATACCATGCAATGGCTATGAGAGCTCCTCTTCACAACACACTTTTTCTCCACCATTTTCATTTCTTGAATAATGTCCTTTGATTTCTTCCCACTTACTGAGCATGCATTTTTAACCTTTTGAACCCACACCTCCAATCCCATCTGCGATGCAGCAACAAGAAATCTCACCCTGAATCTTAGAAGAAAAATTATAGAAAAATAACATCAATGAAAATGATCCAGGTGGATATCAGTGGCCACCCACCTATTCCATTTGGACCCACACAATCAATTCTTACAGCTTTTCACATTCAAGACAACTTACTATTTTTAGCAGGTTTTCGGGTCCTGCACTCCCAAAGCCATTTTGGGGCTTTAATGATCTAGGTGGATATTGGTGGCCACCCACCTATTCCATTTGAATCCCCACCCTCATTTCTTTCCGTTTTTTAAGTTGCATCACAACCTACTATTTTTAGCAGTTTTTTCGGGTCCTGAACTTTCGGAACTGTTTTGAGGCCCTAAACGACATTTTTTGGGAAAACTAGGAGCAACATGGGTCCATGGATTGATGTTGCTCACATCGAAATTTGTACTCCTCAGATGGATCTTTCTAACGAGGTATGATACACATCAAACAGAGATCGTGTGCCAAAGTTACATCCCCGAGAAGTTGAACCACCAATTTACACAAACAATGCCCATAGTTTTGGCGCTTCATCTCCTAGGATTAGGTTTTTGGAGGTTTAGATTTCTCCATTGTTTCTCAATAATAAATATGCCCTCAAGACTCATTTTAACATAGTTCAGAGGTCTGGAGCCGCCACATCTCTTCTCAGAGATACACTGCCAGCACCCTAGCTTTTTTTATTTCCATTATGTTTGTAAGCATCTTTCAGTCATTCTTTTATTAATAAAATGAAACATTATTTCTACTGCATCTCTATGCTTATGGTTATATTTGTATTATGTTGCATTCTTGCATAAATCCAGATTAGTGGCATCATAGGGATCTGCTCTTTCTCTATTTTTCTTTGCATGTCTTCAATGCGGCCAGGGTATAAGGAGTTAGGGCTCGATCTGGTTAGACCCTTGCAAGATCAGCCTCGCAAACCCCGATGACCTCCCATGTCAGAAGAAAAGAAAGATGAGGGAGCAGGAGATCCTATCAAAATATTTCTCGAGGAGGCCCTCGAGAAACAAAGGAACGCGGTGATGGATAACTTTGCTCATATCCTTCAACGACTACTCACCTACGATGCATATGCATCCAAAAGCCACTCTGGAGGTGCCACTCCCTTCAAGGTATAGGTAAACTTTGACATTCCTATATTTGAAGGGCAGATAGATGTAGATGCTGTAGATAGATGGTTAAATTTTTTGGAAGGGTATTTCTCAGTCCATGATTTCTCCAACCAAGAAAATATTATTTTTGCACTCCTCAAAGCCACTCCCCATGTCAAAGACTGGTGGGAAACCTACTGTGAGCAAGAGGATGAAGGGGAACCCTCTCTGTTCTCGGCCACACCCACTTGGAATTCATTCTGAGACGACATCAAGGTACAATATTACCTTGTGGGGAGCTATGAGGACAAATACATCCAATGGAGCGGCAGCAAAGGGATCAAGATGTGCACAAACTAACGAATTTGTTCCATACCCTGCGCACAAAGTTGGGTATTAAAAATTCAGAGAGACATTTGGTGCTAAAATACCATGGCTATCTACAAAAACACATTTAAGAGGAAATGAAGTTCCTCAGAATTACATCGCTTGCCGCGGCATATCGCTATGCTGCCAAGATCGAGCAGAAATTTAAGCAGAAGAAGCGAGACTTTGGATCTACGAATCCGAAGCCAGGGAAAGGTGCCCCTAAAATGTAGAATAAGGGGAAAGGCCAAAGCGGGGCAACTCAAAACAACACCACAAATCCAAATAAGGACACGGGGAAGTGGTGTGAAGTTCATAACAGCTCCACTCATAGCAAAAATGAGTGTCGGGCCAAATAGTCGTTGGTGGCCGAACTAAAGGCACCCAAATCAGATGCATTTTCTGATCCTGAGTCAGAACCAGACAACGAAAATGAAAAAGGGAAGAAAATCATTAATGCAGATCCCAGTGCCATTTTTACCACCACCAAGATACAGAGGTAGGATCCAGAGGATCCAAAGGAGGGGAAGCGCCTCTTCCATTCGTAGATGTGGGTGAAGGGTTCTCCACTGCAATTCCTTGTCGACAGCAAAAGCCAAAAGAACCTCATTTAAACAGAGTTCATGAAGTGACTCGGCCTACCAACCATAGTACACCTACAGCCGTATACCATCGGGTGGCTTCACCCAGGGAGAGATATCTGCATCTGCCAATAGTGTTACCTTTCATACAACACCAAGCCATTCACAGATGAGGTATTATGTGATGTTGCTCCTCTTGATGTAGCTGACGTATTATTGGGCCAACCATACTTGTGGAGGTGACATGCTGTGTATGAGTCTAGGCCTCATGCTATTATTATTACTTTGGGAAATAACTTGTATAGGATACCGGAGGTAGTACCACCTCTTGTCATCTCTTTGACTACTGCAAAACAAAATAGTAAGATTGTTTCCCAAACTAGGAAATTTATTTTCCTTACAACTCGTTCACAAGGAAAGAAGAATATTGTGGCCACAACCTTGAAACAGGGCTCCCTTTCATGGCTATAGCAGATGGAAAAAGTCATGGAGGAATACGAGGATATTTTCTCCTCACTCACAGAGGTTCCTTTACACTATCAGGACAAGCACTCCATTGATCTGACCCCCGATGCACCGCCACCTGATGTTGCCATACCTCCTGCAACTACACATACATAATCCAAACATGTATTGTCTGAGGTCGATAAAGAAACCAAAATTACTAAATGCATCCAGCATGTCTGCCTGCAGATCCATGACATCTTCGACAAATCTAATACCCAGTTCAATAGAATTTGCCTCATCTCATGGAGGATCTCAATGCAATGGGGACCATTGCTTCCTAAGGAGGGAGGAATGATCCAGGTGGATATCAATGGCTGCCCACCTATTCCATTTGGACCTACACCATCAGTTCTTACAACTTTTCACATTCAGCACAACTTACTATTTTTAGCAAGCTTTCGGGTCTTGCACTCCCGGAGCCGTTTTGGGGCATTAATGATCCAAGTGGATATTGGTGGCCAACCAACTATTCCATTTGAACCCTCACCATCAGTTCTTTCAGTTTTTAAGCTGCAGCACAACTTACTATTTTTAGCAGTTTTTTGGGTCGTGAACTTCTGGAGCCATTTTGAGGCCCTAAACGACGTTTTTTGGGAAAACCGGGAGAAACATGGTTACTAGATTTATGTTGCTCACATTGAAATTTTTACTCCTCAAATGGATCTTTCTAACGAGGTATGATATGCATCAAATGGAGATCATGTGCCGAAGTTACATCCCCGGGAAATTGAACCACCAATTTACCCAAACGGTGCCCATAGTTTTGGCGCTTCATCTCCTAGGGTTAGGCTTTTGGACGTTTAGAGTTCTCCATTGTTTCTAAATAATAAATAGGCCCTCGAGCCTCATTATAACATGGTTTAGAGGTCTGGAGCTGCCACATCTCTTCTTAGAGATACACTACCATCACCCTAGCTATTTTTATTTCCATTTTGTCTGTAAGCATATTTAAATCATTCTTTTATTAATAAAATGAAGCATTATTTCCACTGCATCTCTGTTCTTATGGTTATATCTGTATTTTGTTGCGTTCCTGCATAAATCCATATCATAAAATCTGCTAATAAGAATGGGGATTAAATGAATATGAAGACCACACTATCATATTTTCTCTAAAGAAAAAAACATTACATTGCAGTGATTGGTGGAAACATATGCTTTCATTGATTTAGGAAACCTAACCTACATAAGGACTAAAGGGGTATTTAAGGAACAATTTAGAATTATGCATTTTTTCTTTGATATTAGGCTCCTTTGCACATGTTTTGAGAAAATTACACTTCGTATCCCTTGGACATAGTTTTATTTCTTGCTCTAATTACAATAAAATCCACAGAAAATAGCCTCACACTACAAAAACTATTTGCAATATGAAATTTACTGAACCAGAAACTTAAGAATAGATAATACACCAACAAAATTGACCAACGCTGTCAATTTTCTTCATGACCTTCCTGATCCAAATATTTATAAGGTAAATCAAGTTAAATTTTGCACTACATCCACCATTTTGTGAAATAATACAAATTCCATCATTTCAACCCTAAAAAAATGGCACCTAGAGGTCCTGGTAATAATACTTATAACCACATCCACCATTTCCATGCATTTCACCATATGGGAAAACAAGTTTAGTATGTTGCTCCTATAATAATAAGGGCCTAAGAAATCACGAGAGGGATCTCAACGCAAGAAATGTGCAGTAGAAGATTAAGGTTTCCACCTCCACCAAGAGGAGGAGGAGGAGGACAACTTTGTGGGCATGTGAATAGAAATTGAGTTACAAAATGAGTTGTGGAAAGATGTTTTCACACACTTGTGAGCCTTGATGGTCTCTTCGGGCATGAGTGACGGGCCATGGTGGGCCCATCCTCACTGTCAAAGATCCCATTTCCCAAAACAATAAATCCTTCTCAAGGACTGACCTTTCCTGTCACTTAAGGGTTTCATCCACACGACTTGTTATGCGATTGTAAACAAATATCAAGAAGTCTTCCTTTATGACCTTGAGAGCTAGGTTCTATCCCATCACTGCTAGACCTACTAGCTCGATTCTCAATAGCACCCCCACCTCCATTGATGGAGAAACAAAACCACAAAACTCAAATTGAAAAATGAAAATCTCTTCCACTGAAAGCAAGAAGCTCCACATTCTTTCGGTGCAATGGAAGGAAGGCAAGGAGTGGAAATAAAGGAATCCACTCAAGAATCCACTCATAATTCAGGTTGTTGAAGATAATTGACATGTGGTGATATACAACAATAAAAAAGGTTTTAATTGTCTAACAATCGATTGAACGATACCCAACGATGCATAGTGGCAATCCAAGGGAGTTCTTCCCAGAGGATCTCCTTACAACATAATTAATACTTAATTATTATAAATTAGTAATAGTTCATTTTTTTAATTATTATTATTATTAACATTAATAATTATTACTTAATTTATTAATTATTTTCTTAATTAATTTTATTAATGACTAGTGAAAATTAATTATTTAAATTGTAGGGATAATGTTATTTAATCATAACATGACTGACCTTGTTTTTAACCTGCATATATCCATCTTACCTCTAGATCTACCAAGTGTTGAGAGGGATTTAATCTGTCAAGATGCAAACCTCTTTTTGAGTAAAAAACTTGAGGAAATGTTAGCTACAGAGAGGGACATGAGGTATTTGATTCCTCTTAGCTCTTGGCAGATCTAAAGCTAAGATGAATCTATGTTAGTTTGAACAACACACTAATAGTAATAAATTTTTTATTTTCCATTTTTTTATATAATATATAGAATTATTTTTATTATTGATTCTCTCTCTCTCTCTCATTTTTAAAATTTTACATGTAAACTTTATGTTGAACATTGAAGGAAATACAAATCTCTATAATACTTTGAATTAAAAAGAATATATGATATGGAAATATTTTAGTAAAGATGCATATTGAAATATTTGATTCATAATTCACATTAAAATTTATATGAACTCCATGTTAAGAATGGAATTAATTAAACATCTCCCTCACAATAGAAATCATAATATAAAACATTTTTTAATTTAAATTATTTTATTTTTATTTCTATCAAGTTGACATAAAATTATGTTATTTATAATCGATAGTAAAAAAATATTCTTATGTGATTAATATATTTTTGTTTTAAATATTACATGTCAACTGAACATGGAATAGATTACACATTACTGAAAATATTATTTTTTTTACACGTCAATTGTCAACTCCAACATCGAACAAATTAGATATCTCCCTAACGCTAACAAAAGTAAATGAATCTCTTTTAAATGTAATGGTAGGTGATAGTTTCTCAAGTAAATGAATCTTTTTTAAATGTAACGGTGGGTGATAGTTTCTCCCTCGCATACACGCAACGAATTAAAATCATGTAAATTTCAACTGGTTAATTATAAAAAAAAAAATTATTAAAAAATAAATCATGATTTTAAATTTTATTTTTATAATCTAAAATCATTAAATTTTATTTCAAATGGTAAATAATTTATTCGATTCTCTCTTAATTATTTTTCTTATTAACCAAATATTTATTATTTATTAAATTTTTAAAAATATGTGTCAACTTCCATAAATTTAATCACACCCTCATACTAAACTGTAAAATCCATATTTCAATTAAAATAAATTAAATTATTTTCATGGTGAAAATTTTCAACGGAACAAAATAATATTAATATATTCAACTTTTCCTAAATAAAACTCTAAATTATTTAAACAGCTTATAACATGAAAATGGTATATAGCATAAATATTATTTTATTCTTTTTCCTAAATAAAACTTTAGGACAACCAACTATAACATGTAAATTGTACACAACAGATGCATTTAACATAAATTTTATCAAACATCTTGCAAACTATAAATTACATAAGTCTTATTAATTTTTATAAATCTATAAATGGCATAAGCCTTTTTAATTTTTATAAATCTCTAGAGTCGTAAATAAGGTAAACTTATATTTGTTGGCTGTGCAAAACAAAAATATAAATATAAATCTATAATATCTATTTTTCTTATTCATTGGCTACAAAGGATCAAAGCTCTGAAGAAAACTTTCCATACTATCATTTTCAGTCATGTTTATAGGGGAAAGAACACTATAGCGGATGGATTATCCAAGAGAGGAATAAGTGGACGTTTTGGTGAAATGTAGTATGAGCTTCATTGCACAAATGGGCACGGAGTGAAAGGTATGGTAAATTTCAGTCAAAACTGTTGGACTCTACCTGGTGAATGATAGAGAGATAAAATGTATTTGTATGATGAATTTGTGACTTGTGTTTTGAAATTTTGGATTCTAAAAGAAGTTTTGTAATGGGAAGACGTTGATAAAGATGATGTGATATTTTGTTTTATATCACTGAAATGTTAGAAACTGTGTCAAGGAAGCTTGATAAAATGGATGAAGGTTGTGAAGCAAATGTATGCTTCCCGATATTGTAACCTGATCGAAATAGATTGACAGTGATAGAATTTGTAAGAATCGAATCTGTAATTTTTTATATTACATAGATTTGTGCCCTGGTACACTTAATATAAACCAGAAGTAATTTTCCTCTTGAAAAAAAGTAGAGAGAGATATCTCGTTTTGGGGCTGTAATCGAATTTCAATTTTTATTTAATAAAAAATTATATTGGTTTTGCGCAAGGATTCCAAAAAAAATATTAATGATCTCTCACCATTAAATCAACTTCATGTTGCCAAAAAATAATATTTTATTTTTATATAATAATAATAAAAATTACCATAATTTACCATGAAGACATGAAAGAAAGTTAAGTTAATGAGGACTTTGAATTCCAAATTAAATCAGCAATGGTCTTCTATGTCTAATAAATAGAGTGCATTCCTAGTGGTAGAATAACCTATTCATTCTTTTGCTACACCTTAAGTATTAACAAAGGAAAAATTATATTATTTCCTTGCAAAGGTACCAAAAAAAATGGTTAAGTTAGGTTAATCAGGACTTCTAACTCTAATTAAATCAGAGATGGTATTTTATAAAAATTATATTGTTTCTTTGCAAAGATGCCTAAAAAATTGTTAAGTTAGGTTAATGAGGACTTCTAACTCCAATTAAATCAGAGATGGTATTCTATAATCACTCATGGTTTTCTATGTCTAATAAATAGAGTGCATCTCCCTTGTAGGGTAACCTATTCATTATTTTATTATGCCTTAAGTATTATCTTTCTTTGGAAATTTTATGTATTTGTAGAACATGGGCTATGGCTCAACAATCAGTTACATTTCGTTGTGTAAATTCTTGCAAAATCTTTATTATTTGTTATTGACAAAGCTGCAAACTAGAAAATCAAACTGTAAACTCTAACTAAAAGATTAATTATATTTTCTCCATTGTGTACTACTAATCGAATTGAAAAGTGGATGATGCAAAGAACTTACCAATTTACATTTCTCATTTGTTTGGTCATTTGTCTCTTTAATTCACCCCAAAAATCAATTTATAGTTGTCAATTTTGCACCTATTCATGACTCCATGCCACAAAATTGAATTTGTTGCACCTATTCTTATCACTGAAAATGAACATTAAAGACTTTAGAGAAAGCTTCTCCCAAGATGCTAGCAACCTCTTGGTCATATGGGTTTCAAGAGGGAGGTAGTTATTATTAAGTATTAACTTACTATTAACCTGAAATTACTATTAACTATTAAATGATTATTAATCTAACAACTAATTATTTTTCAATCATCTAACATTAAATCTGAAGGTGGAGAATGGTGCAAGGTGGCACCTAGGGTAGTCTTTCTCAAAGGGAATGCCTTATGGTGTAATAAATATATGTTTGTTAAATGACATTGAATAAATGTTATATGTATAAATGTGACAACCTTTTCATTTTACCCCCAATTTTGTATAAATGATTGTGTAATACTAGCATGGGAGCCACAGTTTGCTGAGGCACTATGTCGTAAACACATAAAATTGATTTTTTTAATGGCCAACTGAAAGAGGGGACAACTTATGGATCCAATGATTAAGAGAATTTTATTTTTTGCCTTAAAATAACAATCCCCGAACTTAATTCCAAACCACTAATTGAAATCCAATTGAGCTACCTCCTAATAGGAATGTGATGAGATACAACTGAGGAAAGAGAAACAACTAGCAGAAAATTAGTGGGACATGATTGGGGAAGTGGGGGGGAATATGATGATGCCCATCCCCCTCACAGATCAAGGAGATGGGGTGGCCTCTCACAAACACAACAAGAGGATAGGGAGAGGAGAGATAATAAAACACGAGAAAGGAGGAAGAAAAATGCACAACAAAATAGCTCTCTCACTGGTTCTTATTTGTTTAGGGTTTTTTCTTTCTCTCTCTCTCTTATTGGAGAATGGATGGCACTCATTGTTGATCATGGAGCACATGGAGCTGTTGGAACAATAGCAGTGTAAAACAAAACGATGTTGGAGTTTATTACAAATATTTGTGCATTATTTAGGACCATGTGAACTATGTGCGGCCAATAGATTATGTTTTCTAAGTTTGTGTGGTTAGTGGGAGGTTTAGTGGATGATTGGATCATTGAGGTTATTATTGTATAACTAATAACCACTAGGAAAGGGAATTCTAGGTCACTATGGTTCTTACTACTAGAGGGAAGTTGATAAACCACTCGGAAAGTAGACTGCACAACCCTATGTTACTTGTTATGAAAATAAATTTGATAAACCACCTACCTCGTGGATTCTAACTCCTCGACTAAGTAAGCCCCATATGGACCTTGGGTGAATCCATATGAATGAACTTATAGGAAACAGTGGGCCATTGTGGTTCTTACTTCCATAGGCCAGTTGATAAACCAGCTAGATAATGGAATCCACATTCTGAATGTTTAACCAATTTTTTGGTGTGAATTACCCTAAGCACCCATCCCCTTAGACATTGGATTCTCCTTGGTGGTGGTTAGCTGGTTGAAAGTTACTATGTATCTAACCTATGGTTGGGAGGAGAGTGGAAGTCCCTACTTTAGTTTCCAGCCACCTTAAAACACATAGATTAGTATTTTGATATTTCATGATATGCCTATGTCTAGTATGAGATGTTGCATTTCTTAAATGCTAATAAATGTTTGGATTGTATTGATAAATATTTATTTCATGTGATGTTCAAAATTGGGTTCTCTCTCTCTCTCTCTCTCTCTCTCTCTCTCTTATTTCACATCAATTTCTTATGAATATATTAGTTTAGCATGTTTGGAAGATTTACACTGTTTGATAGAGAGATTTTAGTTCCTCTTGTATTCATAACACAACTTGTATGCTTATAGTAAATTAATTGATAATCATAGATATCTGAATAAGTTTGACCAATTTGTAGGTGGTCAAAAGGTTGGTTTGGTTGGTAACCTTTCTCTTTTTTCAGCAGTGAAAAACTATGTAAATTTGGTGGAATTTTCCCCATTCTTATCATAGAAACTTGTACATTTGGTCTTATGGGCACCTATACCCTATTTTTGGTTAGCACAAAAAATCATAGCTTTTAGGACCTTAAGCCCTTGATCCATAATACACAAAAAATTTAACTTTAAGGGAAGTCACCCCCTTGTTTTATAGAATCACCCCCTTCTTTTAGAGAACCCCAAATTTGATGTTCTATTGATTTTTGGTACAAGTATAGTAAAATGTATCCATATATATAATATAACCATTCATATTATAGTATGATATGATAATATAATAATAATAATAATATAATATATGCATAATGAAATTACAACAATGAGGGACCAATGGCCAAATGTCATCCCAACCGAACCATGTCATGTGCCCCCCATGCTAGCCATTGACCATCGGTCTATTGGCCCTGGACTGGAAATTAATGTATGTTCACAGGTAGGTAAGAGTGTCATTTTGATTGAAAAACTCAACTCGATAGAATCATGCCATGTGATCCCCATATCGGGCCGCTAGCAGACCATGAAAAGAGTTTGGATGATCCCACAAAAGAAAGTGATGGGTTGACATGATGTAAGTGGGTGGACCCCATCGGGCCATCGGATTTACGGAGTCAAGTGAGGGAATCTATGCCATTCACTCTAGACCATTTGAGCTAAACCTTGGGACTAAGGGGGTGGGAGGTTTTATACTAAATACCTATATGTAATTATATTTAGAACAATATGGATTTATAGTGAATGGATTTTTTATGAAGAAACAAAATTTAAAAATGCAAAATAACAAAGAAAGATAAGTGTTTTTCTTTTAGATATAGAGTGAGAATCAAATAAAAATTGAATTTTTGTTAAATAAATTTACTATAGATATTATTATTATTATTATTATTAATGATTAGATTATATAAATTTATTAAATTTTATGTAAATTGAATATTTAAAAAATATTGAAAAGATTAATCTTATATCTACATAAAAAATTAAGTTGATTAGTTATGTTATGGTGGTGGTGTTTAATGTTCACTAAGCCCAAATTTGATGTATTAGACCTTAAGAAAGAAAAGGAATTATTTGGTTTTCTTTAAAATTTTAAATATATGATTAAAATATTTTAAGAGAGGTTGTCCTCAATCACCATAGTTTGATGAGTTGAAAGCTTAGAAAATTCGGTATTGTACAAAATATTTTGAAATTGTGATTTAATGTGTGTGTACATAGGATATTTTAAAAGAAAGTGATTTTATTCTTCATCATTGTTAGTTTCACAAAGATGACAGATTATTTCTACCCATAATGTTTTAGGAATTGTCTAATGCCTATTTCACTATGGAACTCGTAGAACTTTGTTTAATTTTAACAATGTTGATTTTATTCTTTACGCTAGTCAAAACAAAAAGTACGAGTACCTTTGATCCTCTACATTAGTGATAATCACATCCTTATAATATCTTAACTTTATTTTATCCTCTAATTTATTATTATGCTACAATTCAACCTTAATTCTAGATAAATAATATTTTTAATATTATTGTTATTCTATAGAGGGACCTCTTCCTTTAATATCTAATAATTTAGCCAAGACTTGGTTAAAGAACTTAAAATTATGGTATGAACAAGAAAGAATCCTGCCAGAAAATGTAATCATCGTGGAGATCAAACACACAACCATAGGCTAACAAATAAAAGTTGTGTTAATTTTTCATAAAGTAGCATTTTTATTTACTTTGATAGTTACATTTCTTCATTAACATGTTCCATTCACTCCAAATACTTTTCCATTGTACATATCTATATCATTAACTATAAAATAATGAAACTACGTGGAAAGAAAAATACCATCATCATCATCTAAGCAGCAGAAAATAAAAGA